>JAJPUD010002071.1:0-27958 GCA_023553655.1 Myrmecobius fasciatus
AAAAAAATGAAATAATCTGCATTTTTAGGGTGCTTACATTCTGTAGGGATATTGTATATAAGACAAGACAGTTTTTATGAAAGAGGCACTAGCAACTTGAGGAATCAGAAAATGCATCCACTGTATAAAGTGATATTCAAACTGTTTTTTAAAGAAACCTAGAGATTTTAAGGAGGGAGTATTTCCCAGACACAAGCAGATAGCCAGCACATAATCACAGAAAATGGAAATGTCTTTTATGAAGAATACTGCAGGCAAAAAAGGAATGTATAATAAGGCTTTTTAGGAAATGGCAGTCAAATTTTGAAGGACTTTAAATATCCAAAAGGGAAGCTTACATTTAATCCTGGAGATGATAAGGAGACACTGAAATTTACTGAGCAAGGGAATAATAATATGTTTAAATATTAACTTTTGGAATATCATTTTGGAGGCTTTGAGGGGGAAGAAATAAGAAAAGTTCCATGCAATTGTCCACATAAAGGGTAATTAGGGCTATGGTCACTTGCCTGTCTAAAGGAATTGCCCTAAGCAGTTCATAGCATCCTGGGTATGCCATTCTCCTCTTTCTCTTTCTTAGAGTGATGAAACTATGAGCTTGGATACCTGTTGTCAAGGGGCTTAGAATGTTCACAGGAAGTTAAACTTGTAAATAAAAAAAATGATAAAGTGAAATAGAAGATGTCAAACGCATAAAAGATTTCAGAACAAAGTATTCTACAAGTGGTGAGATTCCTGTTGTTGAGTGGATAGGGAAGGAAAGGATTAAGAAAAGACTTTAGTGAATGTTCATTCAAGATTAATTTTATTGATTCACAGCTTCATGAACACTACTTGGTCAGCATCCATTCCCCTAGCTTCTACTGTGTGCTTTAACATCCATTGCTCTGAAGAAACTGGAAACTGAATGGATGCCCATCAATTGGAGAGTGACTGAATAAATTATGGTATATGAATGTCATGGGATATTATTGTTCTGTAAGAAATGACCAACAGGATGATTTCAGAGAGGCCTGGAGAGACTTATATGAATTGATGCTGAATGAAATGAGCAGAACCAGGAAATCATTATACACGGCAACAACAAGACTATATGATGATCATTTCTGAAGGACATGGCTCTCTTCAACAATGAAATGTTTCAAACCAGTTCCAATTGTTTAGTGATGAAGAAAGGCATCTACACCCAGAGAGAAGTCTGTGGGATCTGAGTGTGGACCACAATATAGCATTTTCACACTCTCTGTGGATGTTTGCTTGCATTTTGTTTTCCTTCTAAGATTTTTTTTCTTGTACATTCGATTTTTCTTGTACAGCAAGATAACTGTATAAATATTTGTACATATATTTGATTTGTCATATATTTTAACATAATTAACATGTATTAGACTACCTGGCATCAAGGGAGGGGATGGGGGGAAGAAGGTAAAAATTTGTAATAGAAGGCTTTGCAAGGGTCCAAGTTGAAAAATTACCCATGCATATGTTTTGAAAATAAAAAGCTTTAATAAAAAAGAGAAAAAAAAAACACCCATTGCTCTGATCTTAGCTTTTCTTTCCCTTCTCCACCCATGATTCTTTCATGAAACACTTTGTCTTTCTCAAGAAATTGCCCATTTCAGGGAATTTGTCACATTGCTGTGAAGTCCCTTGCCTCTTTGTTTGATAGTTTATTTGTCTAGCTCACCTGCTTCCTTCCTTGCTAAAATGTCCTCACAGAAGCTTTGAATTGATAATAGAACTCATAGGGTTATGACATGTACCTTAAGAAACCACTGATGAACACTGTTCCTCCTCTTCTGATATTCCTGTTCAATGCATGACCAGGTGGAACAAAATGACTTGCAGGGTTTCTCCCAGGGTAAATCTGTGATCCTATTGTTTGGTCCAGACAGAGGTGTTCAAAGTCAGGATCATAGGATTGTAGATTTTGAGCTAAAAGGGTGTTTAGAAATCTTCTAATCCTACCTTTTGTTTTTTGGATGAAGAAACCAAACCCCAGATAGGCTATTTAGACACAGGTAGCAAGTGTCAAAATTCACCCTGGCTCTCAATAGATTTCATTCCAAAAGTAGTGTTTTTGCCACCACAGGTTACTGTACTTGTCATTGGGAGTTATAATTATGCCCACCAGGGGGCATCCAGAATCCCTAATTTTTTTTACAATACTTTAGAAAGCCAGCCATTGTGGAGCTTTGAAGCTAAAATATTCATGGAAGCTGGCAAATGGGTGCAAACTACATTTATCAAAACAAAATACTTGTTACAAGTGTCTTTTCTTGATATCAAAACAGTCTTGGAAAATCTAATATCACGGATCACAGATTTAGAGCTGGAAAGATAATAGAGTCAAATCTCATTTCAGAGAAGAGGATAATGAGACACACACACCTCCTTCCCCCACAAAAGTGAAGTTTTTTATACCCAAGGTCATACAGGTTAACAATAGATCACCATCACTATTATGGGGCACCAGGTATTTAAATCATCTTGGAATTCTCTCAATATGTGAACTTAAGACAGTGAATTTTATGTGGATTTCCTCTACCCAAAGAGGATGCTAGAATGGGGAACTCTGATAATATTGGTCCCTCATTTCTGGAATGTGAAGAGAAGGACATAGAATCCTAAAAAGTTCTGGTGGGATCCTGGAAAACTAGACTGAAGTGGAGGAATTTAGATGTCTGGGGTGGCTCCTGAAATTGACTCCTCATCCTCTTTCTGTATTTCTGGGTCTTATTAGAACTGTCTGTACAAAGCATTCCCTCTCCCCCATTTACCCCTGGTTCACTGTGAACGTGAATTCTAGAAAACTACAACTATATTGCCGTTGAAGACTATGGGATTTATGAAGCTCTGTGGAGAGAATGACGGACTTGGAAAGTTAGAAGATCTGAATTTGGGTCCCAGCTTCAAAACTTACAGGCTATATTCTTACGGGCAGGTCCTTTACTCTCTCTGATTACTCATCCCTAAAATGTGTGCCATATGTCCATTACTGGCCCCACAAAGTTGAAAGGAAAGTTCTTTGTAAATTTTAAATTATTTTAGAGACGTGAACCAAGGTTGTTATTCTTGTTTTCTTCCCCACTGGATGACTAGCTCAACAAGGTCAAGTACCTGTGTCTAATCTACACTTTGTTATCTTCTATTAAGCTTTACCTATGCTTAGGTATTTAGTAAATATTTCTGAGAACTTGGTCATCTACCTGAGTAAATAGGCAAGTGTGTAGAGCTAAGAGATTTAGAACCAGTAAAATGTGATAATTATAGGGGCAGCTAGGTGGTACAGTGGATAGAACACCAGTTCTGAAGTCAGGAGAACCTGAGTTCAAATCTGGCTCAGACACTTAACATTTCCTAGCTGTGTGACCCTGGGCAAGTCACTTAACCCTAATTGTCTCAGCCAAAAAAAAAGTGATAATTATAAGGGTGAAGGATCTTCACATTCCAACACAACTGGGCTGAGAGTTTATGGAACCTGGAATCTTGGTGGGAGATTCAAGGAGAGTACAAGAGGACTTCAATCATAAAAGGTCAGTTGATCCTGAATAATAGAAATGAAAGTTCAGAAGGGAATATTCAGACTTATTATCCCAGAACAACCATGACCACACACATATATTAATTGTTAGAAGAAGTGAAGGAATCAATTTTTATCATGGCAAGTGAACCACATTTGACTCACTGGCCTAGACACAGAAATAGGTCAGGGTTGAAAAAATAACTTCTTATAGAGGATAGGAACCAGAATTAAAATTAAAAGTTAAATTAAAAGTTAAAAGTTTAGAATTAAACTGAAGATAAGCTCTATCCCTTTGTAAATTTCACAATTCTATGCCACTATACTTTATTCTTTCTCCCTTAACTTTCTATTACTTTGGTACTTTTTAAAAAAGCTATAATTTTATTGATGTTGGTTACTATACAGATATCCCATATGATCATTTCTTTCCTCAGTACTACTCTGTGCCCCTCAATGCCTTTTTTTAGTTGTAGTGCTCAAAAAAATCTACAATTTGGTGGCTAATCATCTGGTGATAAATTTCTCCCAATTTAACTAGGTTGGTCTTTGGGGCCCAAAATCTTTTTAGATTTTGAGATATGAGACTAGAAACCAATAGTACACTGTATTATTCTACTTCTAAAATCAATTTTCATTCTGATCACTTTGCTCTTAAATATTCGGTCAGCCTGGAATTAGACAGTAATGTAACTCAGGAAGTGACACTTTCAAAACATGGTGGTTGCTTCTGGTTCTTAGCCATGAACTTTTTTTCACAAGAAGCAGCATATAAGGATGCAGAGACCCAAGGGATGTGGAAGGAAGCAGACTCAATACATGAATCCTTTCATTAATTTTTAGAACAGTACTGAATTCTGCTTCCACTGGACCTGATGGCCCATCTAGTCAAATCTCATGATTTTACAAATGAGAAAACTGAAGCTAAGGGAATCTAAGTGATTCACTGAAGATTACAGATAGTAAATATTAAAGATGAGACTTGACCAACTCCAGAGTCTATATGTCCTCTTCCCACTCTACCATATCTTTAAAACCATCACATCTCTGATTTTTCCCAGGAAACCACAGTATTCTAAAACATAGCATCAGTTTCAGTCTTCATTTCAGTGTATATCAGTGTAATGATATTACACCATTACATTGATGTAATATCCTCAACTCTGGCACATGTTGATGTGGATGCCCAACCCACTCAGCAAACAATTATTGAACACCAAGTATGTGCAAGGCACTGTGCTTGGTACTAGTTGTCACCTTTAAGGAACTCATAATTTGTATTGTAAAGCACAAAAACCACCCTCAGAAGATTATAAGCATCCATCTTAATGAGAAGTTTTTCTCTTTCTCCTTGGTATTTCTAATGTAAGATTTGAAAAGGATAGAGTGGCAAGGAAGAGGAAGAGGAAGTTCTGAGGTTGGCCACAGAAAAATCTGGTATCCTTCCATTATCAGCAATCTACTCCTGTGTAGATGAGAAGTAACTGCCTTAAAAATCTTAATAGGCAGAGAATATCAGATCCTGGAATCACTGTTGGAATAAACAACAAGAAGTCTGGAAGCAGCCTGATTTATTTCTATTACCCTGGTTAGTCTGATGAATCCCAGGTTTTCAGTGATTGTAGCGTATCCTTCTCTGGTCCATAATGCTGTTCATCTATACCTTCTCCTCATTTCAGTAAACCCACATTAAATAAGCATTGTTTAAAGCTCTTTCTGAGGGAATTGAGGGAAACTGCTATGTTCTAGCCACTGTGCTAAGTCCTGCAGATACAAAGAAAGGCAGAAACAGTGCCTGCCCTCTCTGAGTGTGTGTGTGTGTGTGTGTGATAGTTTTATAGGAAAGAGACTGGGATTGATGGAGAGGGGGAAAGATTGCCTATAGAAGGTTGAATTTTAGCTAAAACCTGAAAACAGAAAAACTAGGAGGCAAAGGAGTGAGAAAATTCCAGCACAAGGGACAGTCAGTGAAAATGTAAAATCAAGAGGTGGAGAGTCCGCAAGGTAGCCCAACTAGATAATAGAGTATATGTTTGTACACTTGTGATATGTACTGAGTAGATGGAAGGTGATCTCAGAGGGAAGGCATTGGGATTGAGGGAGAATGGGAAAGGCTTTCTGAAGAAGGTTGAACTTTAGCTGAGCTTAGAAGGAAGACAGAGAAACCAAATGGTAGATAATTTCAGGCATGGAGGTTAGTTAGTGAAAATGAAAAGTCAAGAGTGTTTTGTGTGAAAGTACATGGAGAGGAATAAAGTGTAACGATTAGAAACAGTCTTACAAAGTAATAGCTTACAAAGAGGCTTTAAAAGCTAAACAAAAAAAATTTATATTTGATTTGGAGGTAATAGGGAACAACTGTAGTTTATTGAGTAGAGAGGTAACATGGTCAGATCTACATTTTAAGATGATCAGTTGGAAAGCAGAGTGAAAGATGGACTGAAGTGGGGAGAGACTGAAGCAGAAAAGCCAAACAAAGCTATTGCATTCATTTAGTAATGAGGGGTTAAAGGCTTGCACTAGAGTGATGATGAAGTCAAAGGGAGAGAGGGGTAATACATGAGTGATTTTTGAGACCTAGAATTGGTAGGACTTGGTAGGACTATTTAGATTGGTTTGAGAGGTAAGCAATTGAAAGAGGTTGAGGGTAACATCTAGATTGCAAGCCCAGGAGAGTGGGAGGAAGTATATTATGGAAAGTAGGAAGAGACTTTCGACATGGAAAGATAATAAATTCAGTTGAATATATTAAGTTTAAGATATTTATGGGATATATAATTTAAGATACACAAGAAGCCACTGAAGTTGCAAAAATGGAGTCGAGAGATGTTAGGGCTAGATAAATAGGTCTGAGAATCATCTGAGATCCATCTTGCTGATGGGAATCACCAAGCAAAGTAGTATAGAGGGAGAAGAGAAATCCCAAGACAGAGCCTTGGGGGACGTCTACCATTAGTGGGCAGTAAATGAGAGAAGAAGCAATCACACGTTAGATACTGTGGGCCATCTATACTGGTACAAGTGATGGTTAGCTACTAGGGGAATATTCGACGTTTGAATAAGATGCTAATTATATTGAGACCTTTGAGCAAATATCTTAACCTTTCCGAGGCTCAGTTTTCCCTTTTGTAAAATGCTAGGGTGCAACTTTATAGATGGCTCCTGAGGTCCCTTCCAGGTCTGGCTCTCTGGTCTTATAACTGTGTTTTTAAAGTCTTCTCTAAATGGCGATGGCTCTGGAGTTGAGTTGGCAAAGATTAATCTAAAATATTTAGCTCATCTGGAACCCAATACCAATCTGACTTCAGCAGATAGCCACCTGCTGATCTTTATTAGTTAGAAATGTCCCTTTTCAGCTGTTGGCTGTCAGCAGTAACTAGTGCCTGATTGAAAGGAGAGAAGAGTGATTGTGCTTAAAAAAACAAACAAAAAACAATTCTTTGTCACATCACCCACAGCGGCACCAGATAATGGACCCTAAGTGAGTAGCAGACAGTTTCCTAATTCCAATGCCAACTTTCAGCTTCCTCAGTTAGGTTTTAAATTTCAGCAAATGGTCAGCAATGGTCTTGCCACCTCAGAGTTTCACTTGCTAGGATCACTGGAGAACTTGATAGTGTGATTTGTTGTGGGAGAGATGTGTTAACTGGACCCAAATTGTCATCCAATACCTAAAATGTAAACCTTTCCTAGTAATTGGGGGGTAGGGAAGAGCCCTTGGCTTTTTGGATAGTTTTCTTCTTAGTTTTTTGGGCCTCTCAATTTCTTGGTTCCAGCTGGGTCTGAACACAAAGTGGCGGAGATTCCCTGGGAAAGAATGGGGCTTCTCCTTAGTGTACTTTTGATCCAGCTGGAGCCAGCAAATGGGGGGTTCATGGAACAGCTTGTTATTGCCAGGTTTCCAGCCCAGTGGAGCTGCTTACAGAGAGGCTAAGAGTTCAGTGAAAGTTTGGATAAACATCTGAGCTTCTGGGTATCTCACTGATTGGGAAGCTTGAGAGGGGAAATCTGGGGACTACAGACAAAAATGACTTTTTGGCAGATAGATTTTTTTTTCCTTTACAGGTGCTGATTATTTCATCTGTACTAAATTCTATTATGTTATAAGCAAATGATGTTGTGTTGTAATGCTTGAACTCACATAAATGCTTTGCATCTCGAATCAGCTTAAAATTTTAGGAGAGATGGACTAGACTTTAGAGATTTTCTAATCCAGTCCTTGCCATAAAACAAACAAACAAAACAAAAACAATTAATTGTTGTTGTTCAGTTGAAGCTGACTCTTAGTGACCCTGTGGACCCCAGCACACCATTATTATCTAGAGAGTTTTCTTGGCAAAGGTATTGGAATGCATTGTCATTTCTTTCTTGTTGGATTAAAGCTAACAAGATTAATTAAGTGACTTGTCCAGGTCACATGACTACTAAGTATCTGAAGCTGGATTTGAACATAGCACCCACCTCCTATGATTATTATAAGGATTAAATGGATAATATTTTCAAAGGGCTTAGCATAGTGCTGGGACATAGCAGATGCTTAATAAATATTTATTATCTTTATTTCCTTTCCTTCATCATCATTATTGCATAGAACCCCAAGATAAAGGGCAATTGTGCCAAATATAAGATTCACCTTCAGAGTATAGATGGCCCATGGTACCTAAAATGGAGAAGATCATTGGATTGGAAAAAAAACAATAACATTGGTCTAGATTTATAAGGCTCTTCATACAGACCATCTTGTTGGAAACACACAACAACCCAGGAAGGTGGGTGTTTTTTTTTTTCTATTTTCATTTTGCAGATAGGGAAACTGAGGTCTAGAGAGGTCACATAAATAGTTTTTTCACTCCAAGTCCAATACTCCAATTATTGAGTTATCTAAGAAATTTATTGGACAATTAGTGGTCTGTTTTGGAGTTTTCTTGGCAAAAATACTGAAGGGAGATGCAATAACTATACATATATTCGATTTCTTAAGTATTCTAACATAATTATCATGTAGTGGATATCCTGCCATCTAGGGGAGTGGTGGGGAGTAGGGGGGAAAAATTTGTAACAGAAAGCTTTGTAAAGGTTAATGTTTAGGAATTACCCATACATGTTTTGCAAATAAAAAGTATTAATAAAAAAAAATTTAAAAAATACTGAAGGGATTTGCTAATTTTTTCTTTAGCATATTTTACAGATAAGGAAACCAAGGCAAACAAAGTTAAGTGACTTGTATAGGATCACCCAGCTAGTAAGTGTCTGAGGCCAGATTTCAACTCAGGTCCTTCTGACTCCAGGCTAGATGCTCTATTCACTGTGCCACTTTGCTGCCTTACCTAAGGAATATTTGAGGTGAAATCTGGCTTCTGAAATTTTCTACCCTGATACCTTTGCTAAATCATTTACTTTCTTCACCTTGGTTTTCTCCTTTTTAAAATGGAGATTTTTTAAAAAGTATCTGTTTAGTTATATACAGGGTTATTAGGGCTTAAATGAGATGATGTAGGCAAAGAACTTTACCAGCTGAGAGTGTTAGTTAGCTATGATTATAATAATTACAGGCACAGTTCTCCTGTGACTTTGGCGAAGAAGGCGGTTGTGCCCAAGGAGCAGTTTTTGCAGCCCTCGATTTTCTCCTGGTACATTTTGAATGAATTACGGATCCCGACTGTAGTGAGCAGTCACCCGGTGGCAGCAGCCTGGGTTGGTTTTACAAATTTATCACCCTGAACTCTGGCCTCCCCATCTGTTCTACCCTCTAATTACAAATGCAAAAAATAGCTAATTTGCAATGGCGCCATAAAAAAGGAAAATAGAAGTGATTTAAGGGCTGATGTGTGTTGGGTTTCTCATGTTTTACATGTAGCAATCAGGGACAGATTTCTCTCCCTTGACACAGTGAATTCCCTGCTAACATCAGGCTCTTCGTCTTAAGCGGCTGTGGGAGAATTCCCATAAAGTTATGCAGGTTGGGAAACCAGCCTTGGACCAAGGGGACTCTGCCTTGGCAAAGGGAACATGCAGGGAAAGTGAGCCAGATTCCTCCCTCATATTGCACACTGGGTGTGTGTTAGTGGGGGTGAGGGGAAGGGGGAAATCACTGGAAGTGTGCTTTTATCAATGATCATTGTCTTTGAATTTCTTGGCAATATCTTTGGAGCAGAAGTCTTAACCATTTGTGGATGATGGATCCATTGGGGAGGCATGTGAAGCCTATGGACTCCTCAAAATAATGTTTCTAAATGCATAAAATAAAATAAATAGTCTTACAAGGAAGTTAATCATATGAAAATACAGTTATCACAATATTAAATATAGATTGAAATTAATTATGTATTTTATATATGACATGTTAAATATTGTTTATATACCTCATATGAAATATATTTATTTTCTACATCATATATCAAAAATATACTTATATCATATATTAAATATATATTTTATATATCATATATTAAATCTATTGTATACATTTTATATTAAATATACAAACACAAATTCACGGATTAATATAAAGAACTCCTGTTGTGAATAGAGGGACATGAAACATTTAAAAAACAACACATTTTGATCTAGCAATATTTCAACAGGGCTTCTTTTCCCTCCATGGGGTTCCTGTAAAGCCAGTCCTCTTAGCAGGAGGCCAAATGCACCTGCAGTTGTGCCTGTATTTGCTTGCCCACACTTTTGTCAATCCACACGCACAGATAAAACACTAGCTCTGTGCCCAGTTCAGAGTAGATAGTGCCAAATAGATAAAAGGCAAGATGGTCCCTGATCATGGAGAGCTTATAACCCAAAGAACATCAAATCAGATATTTCAAGGATCCATTTTGTTCCCCACCTGAAAGGAAAAAAATAATAATAACAAAAAAACAAATAAAAACAAAAAAATAATGATACTTCAGTCAAATATGGGTCTGATACAGAGATTTCTTACTCTAGAACCCCAAACATAGCTATTTGATTTAGGGATGGGGAGGCAGGGGTTTCCACTTGAGCTCAAGACATCTTCAAATGGGCCTATCTTTCCAACTTTCTCCAGACCAACCCCCCACTTTTTTAAACATCATAGAAGAGAGTGGTAGAGGGTGGGACAGGGACAAGTCTGTGGAACTCCCTATAATCTTTTACTCTGAAAGAGTTTATTCAGGATGGGTGAACATAGCCCTTACTACCAGAGGAAATAACATCTGTGTACCTGAGAGGCCAAAGCCTTGGAAAATTCTGTTTCTGGGGTATATGCAAAAGATTATTTTAATTTGATTTGTGAGAGACAGGATTGGGGGGGGAGGGAACACTGACTAGGAGCCAGAGGACCTTGTGTTCATTTACTAGACACTTGATCTGGACGGTGTACCACTCCCACCCCCACTCCAGCCTAAGTAAGACAGACTCCTGCCAGTCCTCCAAGTTTCCTGGGCTAACAGTTTGTTTCACTCAGTCTCCTTCCTAGTTCCACTACTTCAGGACTTATCTTATGGCACTATTTTATGAGAGAGTTACAGAGATACGTTGTTTGTTGTACCATCTTGGCTCCCAGTAATTGACACTCTAGCTATCTGAAGGTAAAGAAATTATTCTGTCTCTATGAGATTTAGTTTCCTCATCCACAAAATGGGGGGAAAAACTACTTGCACTCACTACCTCCCAAAGCTGTGGAAAGAGTAGTCAGTCTGCAAGTAATGAAGTAGAATGTAAGTCTCTGAAATCTGTACCTCCAACACCCAGAAAGAATCCTGATACATTATAGTTTGCTTAATAAATGCTTATTGATTACTTGATAAAATGTAGACAAACATAGGAAAACTCATAGGAACTCTTTCAAAGTAAAATAAGTATAAGTGGAAAACAACAATAAATTGAAACTGAAATAAGAATGACTAGTTTTGACCTCCTATAAGACATATGAAAAACCCTTTCCCTTTCCTTTTTATGAAGAGACAGAATGATGAGTGAGAAACACTGCCCATGCTTATGCTGGTATTCGGTGACATGGCAAATGGTTTGGCAAAAATGATTTGTTTTTTCATTTTTATTCTCTGTTCCAGGAGTTGGCTTTTGGGACCCAAATGGGCCATGAAGAGTAGTTATAACTAAAAAGGATGAACAACAACATGTTTAGTATAGTATCTTGTAATATATTTCCTACATGTAAGATAACTTAGATGTCATCTAATCTAATCTTCACCTCCACCTTTGTTTTTTGTTTGTTTTTACAGATGAAGAAACTGAAGTCCAGAGAGGTTAAGGGGATGATATAGAAACAAATAATATTAATGCCTTAATTAATAATATTAATACCTTAAAATGTATTGTAAAGCCTTTTCTAAATATTTACTGTTGCTTGTAATTAAGTTGGGGTAATATATTCTCATGCAAATAACAATAGCGTGCATTTGTATAGTGCTTCAACATTTTAAAAGTGCCTTCACATAAAGTCATCTCATTTTTTTCCCTTGAAAACAACTGCATTAGATAAGAACTGGAGGTATTCTCATACTCATTTTGCAAATGGGGAAAGTGAGACTTAGAGAAGTAAGTGATTTGGTCACAAAGCTGGTGAGTGTCAACAGTGGGAGCCAAAACTAGGTTTCTCCTCACTACAAGACCTTCCATGCTTCCTCCCACAATTGGATATCAGCACATGTAAGTTCTAGAACCCTTAAAACTTTCCACCTGGCTCTGAGCAGACTACTAATCTCTTTACATAATTCTCCATTTGACTTTGAAACTGAGCTGTCAGACTAGATCATGAATAACTTTTAAAACTCTATGATTCTAAAAGTTGATGGATCCAGATTTGAACCTGGAAAGGTGAATTTTTCTGACTCTAAACCCAGCACTCTATTAACTATGGCTGCCTCCAATATCTATTACATTTGCCTCATTTTTAGATGAATTATTGAGTGGTTATCTGATATTTTTGATACCTTCTGGCTTTTGCAGTTCTAGATTAGCAAAACTTTAGTATGGAGTTTTCGACTTTGCACAGCCAGAGGCAGAGGAATATGGATGCTATTGTTTATGCTTTCTTTCTTGAGGGATGGAGGGACAATAGATATGATATAAAAAAAATCAACTAGTAGAATAATTTTTGGAAAATTTCTTAGGCTCATGATTCTGTATAAGAAAAAAGGTCATAGTAACCCTTATTTGTTATTCATGATTGATCTGTGTACTGCTCAATAAACATCAGACATCACCACTGTCTCTTCTCTCAAAATCCTGTATTCATTTCTGTATGTCACTGCTTCTCTTGGGAGGCAACACAGTACAATGAAAAGAACCACAAACTCAGAGTTATCGGATATGTGTTTGAATTCCAGCTTTGTGCTTACCTTTGTTTGAATTCAAGCATATTACTTAACCTCTCTGGACTTCAGTTTCCTCCTCTGTAAAAAACAAACACATAATAAACAAGGGTGGGGGGGAACAATTGGAGTAGGTGACATCTAAGTTATCTTACCTCTAGATGTGGGAAACATATTACAAGATACTATGCTAAACATGTTATTGATCAGTCTTTTCAGTCCTATCTACTCTTTATGACCCATTGGGGTTTTCTTGGCAAAGATACTGGGGTGGTTTGCCATTTCCTTCTCTAGCTCATTTTACAGATGAGGAAATTGAGGCAAACAGGTTTAAGTAACTTGCCTAGGGTGACTCAGCTAAGTAAATATCTGAGGCCAGAATTTCATTCAGGTCTTCCTGACTCCATCCTTAAATCCCTGAATCACTGAATGGATGTTGCTTCACACAAACTGAAAACTGGGAAAGACCTTAGTCTTAAAAAGACCAAGCTCTCCCCACTGTATCTGGGACCATCTCTACTCATTCTAACCTATGTTTTGCCATTGGACTTAGATGACTCTGGAGGAGAGAATAAGATTGATGACTTCAGTCCAATTCACTTGCAAGTCAAGACATCACACTCCTAATTTCATTGATCCTGTTTGATGAATAACAACAATGTGCTTTATATCCTTTGCACAACTAAATATATCATTCCAATCTTCTAAATCTACCTAGGCAGCAAATATGATACCATTTGTGGACTTAACTGCTATTTGGTGAAGTGTTGAATAGATACAAGGTAGAATGGTGGTGATATTACTGGATTTGGAATCAGAGAACACTGGGTTCAAATTCTGTCTCTTTCATGTACTACTTGTACATGCACACTACTTGTATGAATGACATCAGGCAAACCAGATAACCTCTCAGAATCTCACTTAAAAATGAAGGAGATATAATAGATATTGGGTGCAGCTAGGTGATATCATAATGAATAGAATGTTGGAGTTGGAGTTCAGAAGACTCATCATCTGAGTTCAAATCTGGCCTTGGAAACCTATTAGCTGTGTTACCCTGAACAAGTAATTTAAACCTTTTTGGCTCAGTTTCCTTACCTGTAAAATAAGCTGGAGAAGGAAATGGCAAATCTCTCCAGTATTTTTGCCAAGAAAATCTCAACTAGGGTCATGAAAAGACAGACATGACTGAAAAAAGACTGGACAAAAATATTAGATATTCTTCAAAGTCCCTTCCACCTCTATGATTTTATTTGGTATGATCCTACGAAAGTAAAGAATAGTTCATCAGGATATATGAAATTGTTAGGAACACTAAGATTTATGTATTATAAAATGTCCCATTGAAAAAGCTTACAGCGTTTTAAAGAGAAACTAGTCAGTCAACAATCTAAGTGAACAATAGTACCAAATATTTCTATTCTTGGAGTACTTCTGTGTAATAATAGAGAATATTAGACTTAGATTTTATATGAGTACACACTTTTTTGTTTTGGGTTTTTTTGTTTGTCAGGATATTTAGCAAAGTGGGTGATTAACTTTCAAAGTTAAGTTGGGAATAGGACAAAAAAAACCCCAGCACTATAGACACCATCAGTCAAAATCATTGAAACAAGAAGGAGTCATCCTCCTGTTTTGTTAACCATACTCTGGGATTTTAAAATCTCTCAAAACTATGAAACAGGAAAGGAGCAGCATGGAAGAAATAACGTATTTCCCTTAAAAAAATCATAGCTACTAAAATAATGAGCTTAAACTGAAGCAGGCAGACAAGAAGAAGGGTGACAAAAGAAATACTTTATTGCTAATATGTGTATGTCTTGAGACAGAAAATAGGTTCCTGTGTTTCTACACTTAATCAGTTTAAACAGTACCCAAAAAATCACCAGCTGAAAAATGGATTGGTTCCTATATTTGCTTTTAGTGCCATGAGATAAAGTTTTTAGTTTCTCTATTAGAAAGGAATACCTGTATACACATCCTTATACACCTGTATTCCCATCCTTTCTGAAAACAACAGTTTCAAAAATTAGCACAATGCTGAATTGGGCCCCTGAAATAGTTCATAAATGTGTTGTGAGTTTTATATTTTCTTGTAAAAATCATAGTTGAGAATTTGGAAAGAAAAGCTTCTTTCCATATTCTGTGTTTACTAGTAATGCAGAAAGGACATCATTGTGATCCCTGTGTTCTGGGCAATTAACACAATTCCAAAGTTGGGCTTTTTGCTGAGCAGTAGAGTTACCTGAAACTTAGTTGGATTAGCTAAAGAATATAAATTTTAAAAAAATTCTTAGATGATTGCATGAAGGTTGTCTTGGTGTTGTCTAGATCACTGTGATTTTCTGCTCTTCTCCTTTGGTTTCACACTAGAGTACTTCTAGAATTCTTACCCAGCCTTTCAATAACACCTCAGTGATCTGGAAGGCTTTTCTAGGTAATTAGCATGCAAATGTGCATTTCAATGTGTGATCATAGACAAGCTATCTTCTCCTGCTGAGAAATTGATTTTGTTAGCAGGGCTGGAAAGGTATGTTTTTCATTTAGACATGCTTGTGTGACTATGAACACAAGGAAAATTCCACATAGGCAATAATTGATATGGAAGAATGCTTCGAATGACAAAACAACAACACAACCAAATATTTTGGCTCTTTGGTCTTTACTTTGCATGCTGGTGAAGGTGTGCATTACACAGAGGAAGAGCTTTTGGAAGTAATTTATAGTTTTTCACTTAATTTAAAATGTTTTATCTGCTTTTTTGTCATTTTAAGGATTTTCTTCTTTTAGATTTGGGTAAAGAACTAATCTGTGTTCCTGAGAAATATGCCAAATATTCACCTGACTTGACTCTTTACTGGATTCTAGCCTTGGTGGGCTCTGTCACCTGTGTGATCTTGAGCAAGCCACTATCCCCTTGGGTCTTGGCTTTTTTTCCTCACCTCTTTCATTGAATGTCCAATGCTTAATTTTTCTGGGTCGTTGATCCTAGCCTTCAATCCAAGTTCCTTTGCATTTAGGAATATCAGATTCCAGATTCCAGGCCCTTCCATCCTTTAAAGTAGAAGCTGATAGGTCCTGGGTAACCCTGATTGTGGCTCCTTGATATTTTGAATTGTTTCTTTCTGGCTGCTTACAATATTTTCTTCTTGATCTGATAATTCTGAAATTTAGCTACAATGTTTCTTGGAGTTTTCATTTTGAGGTCTCTTGCAGGAGGTGATTGGTGAATTTTACTCTCTGGTTCTAGGACACCAGGACAGCTTGATGATTTCCTGAAAGATGATGGCTCTTTTTTACATCATGGTTTTCAGGAAGTCCAATAATTCTTAGATTGTTTGTCTTAGATCTATTTCCTTAATAGGGCTTCTTAAACTTTTCCACTCACTACCCCTTTTTTCCAGAGAAATTTTTATATGATCCTAGTTATATAGGGTTATAAAATTTGCAAAAATATAAATCAAACATTTACTGATAATAAATCATAATTTCATGACCCCCCCAATATTCAGTTAAAAGACCCCATATAGGATCATGACAGTTTAAGAAGCTGGAATCTAGATGACTTCTAATGACTTCTAGAGCCCTAAATCTAAACCCGAAGTTTTTGTTTCTCCCCTCCTCTCTAATTCCTTTTCCCCTCCTCTCTCCTACCTCCTACCTCTTCTCCTGTCTCTCAGCAGGGGAGAAAAGTTAAAGAGCACTCCCTTTAAGTAGATTTCTGCCAGAGAATATAACTATAACTATTTCCAATCCCTGATTCCAAGTTTGTTGGGGGAGAAACCATCAGTGTATAATGCTTTATGGACAAAGTTTGTAATAAAACCATATTTAGTGGAGCCTCTCCAATGTGGAGGAAGCGGTTGAGGCCTAAAGGCATAGGAGCACAAGAGATTAGAGTGATAAAGAGAAAGGATGCCGGAGCAACTCCACTCCCCCACCCGCTAGATTGGTGTTCAGAGTCCTGCCTGCCCCTGGTGGGACCCCAAGCGCAAAGGCCGGCTACCGCAGATGGGAACAAGGACCTGTTTAGGACCCCCTCCCCGAATCTGCAATCGCTGTGGAGAAAGTAGGCTGATGCCCGTGGAGCTGTCCACCTATGGAGCTGGGAGCCAACAGCTGCGGCCAGAGAGAGCAGCCACCCCGCAGCGGGAACTTCCCCTTGGGCGAGGCACGCTTAGAATGGGCCTGATTAGGAGGTCCGGCATCTGGGTTCAGGCTGCCCCAGCTCTCTTTCCTCTCCGCGGGGCTGCACGGATAGCATTAGCTTGCTTCCTTGCTGCCCTTGCCTCTCACCATGGTGCGAGCTTTTAGCTTGTTGATTTATGGAGCTCGTCTGTGGCAGGTAATTGACTAGCAATATCATGTTTATCATCTAACCTGTCACAGAATCCGCTCGCTACTCGGCTATTCCAAGACATTTGTGAAAGGTCCATTGACTTCAAGGAGGGGCAGAAGACCGTCAACAATGAAAAGATTTCAAGGTTTTGCCCTTCCAACTTCTGCATTTTCCATCCAGAAAAGAAGGTGGAGGAATGAATGCATTTAGCAGCCGGACCAACTTTATATGCAAACAGAGAAAAGAAATTCATTTTTGAAACACCTCCCTCCAATACATGCATACATACATACATTCCCTTTGGGTTTTTTTCTTTGTTTTGGTTTGGTTTTGAGACTAGATATTTCGCATCTCACTCAAGCTATAAGTATATTGCCCACTTATTCACCACTAATAGATTGGGAAACTTTGACCCTATCAGTTTGCCTCTCCTTGGGCAGCCTGCACCCCTTCTCCACTCCTATGGATTCACCATAATGGTGCCAGATTTAGTATGGATACCTACCTAATTGGCTTTAGCTCAGAACAGCTGATCTGGAGCATCTCCCAACTCTAGCTGGCCCTGATAGTAGAGATTATAGACATAGAAATAAACTTAACTCTTCATTACCATCCTCAGACATTCTACCTTCCACCCTAAACTGGATTGCTAGCAGTTTGATTAGTTGGACAGTTCATCCCCCATTTCTATACATTTGCAAAGGCCCAGAATGCACATTATGGCCTCCTTTCTACCTCTTAGAATCTTTACCTTCCAAAAGCTAAGGGATCATCTTTGAGAAGGCTTCCCTGAACAGCTCCCTTGTACTTTTTCATTAATATTCAAAATTCCTTTATAAGAATTTATTCCTTTGGCTCAAAACTTCATCCCTTCACAATATAATATTTTTACTTTTTTGTTGTTTGCATTTTGTTTTTTCTCATTTTTTCCCTTTTTGATCTGATACTTCTTATGCAACATAATTGTGGAAATATGTTTAGAAGAATTGCTTGTGTTCAGCATATATTGAATTATCTGTCATCTAGGGGATGAGGAAAAAAGGGGAAAAATTTGGAACACAAGGTTTTGCAAGGGTGAATGTTGAAAATAATCCATGCATATGTTTTGAAAATAAAAAGCTTTAATAAAAAAATTGAGGCCATAAAAAACTTTATCCCTGCTTAAAATTCAGATACACTTAGGAGATATGAGAAGCTTATCTTGTTGCTTATACCTTGCTTTAAAATTTTTCATGTTTAAAAAAAGCAGTCAATTCCCAATGTACACCTTACTCATTGAAACTACCCTTAGAGCAAAACCAGAAACACCAATAGCAAACTGGGTAAACAAAATAAACCAACAGATCATTAAAAAACTCCACAACAATAGCCTCCTATCCTATTAATGAGAGAAATATTAGAAATTATTTTATGGAGCTAATTTTCATAGGTAGAGGAGGGGAGAATCAGAGGATGGTGGGCCCCTGAGGGGACATAAAGGCAGAAAAGGGTGGGGAAAAAAGGTAAAGCCTGGAGCAGGAAAAAAACAACTTCATACTCCACAATTTTGTGCAAGAATCAAACCTGTTGATCCAACATATCCTTAATCTCAAGTATAATCTTAAAAAGTTCCATGTTTAGTTTTATGCAGTCCTGAGGTTGTCCATTGGTTATAATTAGTTCACTCTAGCACTGGGTTCTTTTTCCTTCACTTCCCTCTTCCTGCAATAGGTGAAAGGGGAAAGGAAGTCTGAGTATTTTATGAGAAAATGAGCAAATAAATATGAATCCTTTAATTCTACTTCTGAAAGCTGCAAAGGATCATTAGGGCCTTGTTGAGATTAACAGTTGTGATGTAGTCTGGCTATGCGCCTGTTTTTCCCTACCATCATCAACTATGGTCAGAAATAAGACACAATATTTTACAACCATTCAGGGCTGTTTAACTATTTCTGATGACCCTATGAAGTAGGAAGTGCTTGTTAACTTGTTTCCAACCTCAGAACAGTATCAAAAAGGTCAAGCTACTCCTGTTGTATTTTGGTGTTTTCTGAAAAATTGGGTCAGGAAAAGAAAGGACACAAATGATTTCATTTAAAAAATATTTATAAAATTTGAGTTAATTCAAGTGAAATAAAGATCATCAAGGATTTCATTTTCCTTTTGGCAATTATGATTTGCTGATTGAAGAAATGAAGATCATGTAACTTTGAAAAGAGTAACCATTAATGGGAGTAAATTGACACAGTTTAATAATCAGGTTATCTTGACAGTTAACTATTTTGCAGCATGGCCCTAATTTAAATTGCTCAATATGATGAGGCTTTGAAGACAGTATGAAAATAGGGATGAAATCTGCTTGCTTTCTACCCACATCTGCCACAAATAGAAAGTTTTCCAGTTGTTTCTCTTTACACTTATCCCAAACTAAAATTGAGTCTAAATAACTAGAAAATCCTCCTTAGCTTATGATGGCTTCAGAAATCTGGGTGCAAAGTCTGCAAAATGTGATTGTTAATGTTAATCCTTTAGCTATCTTCTTTTAAGAATGGAAAATGCTCTGGTAGGAGTTTGGGAGAGCTTAAAGATCAGTGAATGAATAAAATGTGGTAGCTTGTAGAGCCTCTGGTCACTCCCTTTTACTATCTTATTTTCTTCCTGAAGATCAAGTCCAGTATTTTCAATCCATTCTTGTGCTCTTCTGTTTCTCTCTCCTAGGAGTATCTGCCGATATAGCTACATGCCTCGGGGACTATGTAATTACTTGTTTTTAGCAGTAAAGTGCTGTTACAAAATGCTTGGACATGCAAGAGAGTTGTTTGTACTTTGGACCAAATCATGCTGAGTCAAATACATGAGTATACATCCCATATGGCTCTCTCATTTGACTGCTTTTATGGTTATTCTTTCTCTCTTTCACTAGTCTCAGCTGTACAATAAGGTTCTTTCCCAATTCTAAATCATATGAAGCAATGTACACAATAAAAAGACCCAAAACCCTTAAGCTTCAGAAGTGGTCACATGAATGATGTAGCTAAATTGTCCTCATTCTTGAAAGAAACCATAAAAAAACAATGTGTTCCTTTGGGAAGGCAATCCCAATTATCAAGAGAATATGATATTCTTGTCATCAGCAAAAGAAAAAAAAAGCACAGTTTCAAGAAATGATGGGGAAAACATTAAAAGCCCCAGATAAAAGTATGAAAAGATTCCTAGAAATTTTTTATTGTAATTTACATGCATTTGCCTAATGTCTGCTTTAGTAGAACAAAGTCTCTCCAGATTGAGCAAAGCATAGCCAGTAGTGATTCAGCCATTAATATAAACACTAATTAGAGAGACTTTCTCTTCATTGATGGGTGATACTGGAACACATGGAATCAAGTTTAAGTTGGGAAATAAAGCTAAAGGTGGAGGATGAAGGGAAGTATATAAGTTGACGAGGACTCTTCTGGTTTTGGCTTTCAGACATTGAGGGTTCTCCTGTCCTCCTTTTACCTAATGCTAGAGACACATCTGGAAGACTTGTTTTAAATCAACTCCATGATTTCTGCTTCAGCAACATACTAGAGAGTAAATAGAGGGATTGGACTTCTACCCAGAATAAAGCTAATTGGGGTTTGCTATTGTTTCTATTACTTGCTTGCTATATCACCTGATCATGTTTTTACTAATTAAATTGCTTTATTTTTTTCCTACTATGTGAGGCCAAATTGCTTGGCTAAACGCATAAATGTTGATTGATTGGGAGTAAAGGGATTATTGCCCATAAACCACATGGAATTGCTATATTTAATTTTTTCTCTATGATAGAAATCTAGTCTCAATTTTCATATTTTAATGTCTTCAATGGATCTATGATCCCGTCAATTTGGGTATTGGTTCTGTTGGTAAAGATGGCAACTACACCTGTTTTCTCATCCTATGTGCCCATGTTCAATTCTATTCAACCAACACTTATTAAGCCTTTTTCATTTGTAAGGAATATCAGATGCTGAAGATTCAAAAAAAAAAAAAAACAATTCAAGAGTTCTCTTAATGAGGGGGTTTACATTCTACTGGGTAGGAGGGAGATATAACACCTTCCCAGATAAATGAATACTTAGTTACTTGATAAGGGAAATTGAAGTATTAGCTAGGGAGGAGAATATGGGTCTTATGAGAAGGTAAAGATTTTAAGAGGTAGAAATGAGGAGGTAGTATGCATCTTGGACCTTTTATAATGCAAAGAAGTGGGAGATGAACTGTCCAATTAATCAAACAGCTAGTAGGCCATCCTAACTGGAGGGTAGAATGTCTGAAGATGATAATAAAGAGTTAACTTTACTTCCATGCCCTTTCTTACATAATATGTCCCTTACTCTCTATCTAGAGAGTGACTACTCCAATTCAGGCCCTCATTATCACCCATTGGGATTATTGCAGCAATTTCCCAACTGCTCTTCTTAAATCTGACCTCTTTCCTCCATCAATGCATCCTCCACAGAGCTGTCATATTGATATTCTTAAAGCATGGACATGAGCATTCAGTAGCTTTCTATTGACTCTAGGATAAAATACAAATTGCTCTGTTTGGCATTTAGAACTCTGTGTAATCTAACTTCAACCTACTTTTTTAGGCTGGTGATAGACATTTGCTCTCACTCACTCACACTGTATTCCAAACAAACTGAATTCTTGATGTTCCTCATGTACAACATTCCACTGTGTCTTTTTTCCCTTTACTCAGAGTCAGATGCCTTTTTTTTCTTCTACTTCATGTAATCTCTATTTCCCTTTATTCTACTTCCTAAAAGAGACCTTTCTGATTCTGAGCTCCATATCAAATCATTTTGGATATATTTTGTTTTTCCTTCTTTACTTATATGTCATTTTCTCTCTTTTTAATAGTACCTTCTTTGTCAAATGAAATGATTATAAAGCATTTAGCACAGTAAGCATCATATAAATGTTAGCTATTATTTACACTTCTATTTACAATCAGACCTTGTTTTCCTCCTAAGTACATTGTGGAAAATCTCTAAGGTTTCTGCCAGCTCTTCTCATACAAATTTTAGCTATTATTATATAGCAGATTCTTAATAAATAATTATTTAATTAAAGGGAATTGAGTAATATCTTTTTAAAAATTATTAATAGCTTTTTATTTTCAAAATACATGCAAAAATATTTTCAACATTTACCCTTGCAAAACCCTGTGTTGCAAATTCCTCTTTCTCCTTTCCTCCCATCTCCCCTCCCTAGA
The DNA here is from genome assembly GCA_023553655.1 of Myrmecobius fasciatus. Lineage (NCBI taxonomy): Eukaryota > Metazoa > Chordata > Mammalia > Dasyuromorphia > Myrmecobiidae > Myrmecobius > Myrmecobius fasciatus. The sequence continues at coordinate 22,395 of JAJPUD010002071.1, forward strand.
CAGCAAGTAATCCAATATAAAGTAAAACATGTGCAGGAATTGGATAATATCAATGAAACCTGGAAAGATACATCATCCATAGAATTTCTACTTTACCCATTGGAGGCTTTCTTAAATTTGGTGCTAACCAATGCAGCACTTGAGCTGTCAAACCATTAGGTCTTACTCTTGCCCCTTTGGACCCCTTTAGGATTAGTTGAACAGAGCTCCAGGTCTGCCTGTGAAAAGATGCAGTCAAAATTATTAGGAGAACAACAAATCTCTATTCTCTTCTGGGATAATGAGAATAAGTAATAATGAAAATCTGGATGACTGAAATCCTGCTCCTGTCTTAAGCCAATAAATCAATCATCTAGTGAGCATTAGAATAGAGAATTGGGAAGCAGTCCTTGCCTTCAAGGGGAAAATGATCTCTAGGGGGGTTGGGAAGGTGGTAATGAACAAAGGGAAATAAATAATGAGAACTGCCAATGTGTAAATTAAATAAATGTCTCAATATCAATTAACTTTTGATGGTATGACCTGGCCTTAGTGGGAAATTCTGGGCATTTTACAAGTATTTGTGCTCTGTGTCTATTGCAATTATAAATCATTGTGAAAATGTAAAATACATCCTGCCTTCTCTCATGTAATTGACTCACATCAGAATGCTTTTCATTTGTGTGTGTGTGTGTGTGTGTGTGTGTGTGTGTGTGTGTGTGTATGGGGGGGTGTTCATGTTTGTAACATTGCGTCTCTTCTTTCTGAGTCTTTCTTTCTCCCCTGTGACAGAGATGCCAAATTTATATGAAAAAATGAAAGGGAAAACATTCACCAGGTAGCTATTCTCCACTGCCTCAGCTTCCTTGCCTCTGGCTGATGAAGAGATCTGTCCTTTCTTCTGGACTCACTTTTTACCTTAGTGTTCAGTTAGATTTTCATATCCAAAAAATGCCTTTTGGTCTCTGTAGAAAGTGGAAATAAGAATTTTATAGCTATATGTGTAACATGCCAACATAGCAACCAAGACGTAAAAGAAATCAGATGGAAGATATAAAAAAAATTTAATGAAAATGGGTTCACTTTTCTTGCTCTTCCTTTGGGGTTCATTAGAAATTTGTATCAATGGGTAAATAATGCATTTGGAAAAGGTGATTGTTATCAGGAGGGAAAGGGTTTTGCAGAAATAAATTGCAGGCAGAGATATTGAAGTTATTATGAAAGGGGAAAATTTTTTCTTAAATTTTTTAGAAGTTAAATTTTTTTTAACTTAACAGAATTGAACTATAATTCAGGTAATAATAAGTTTGCGAATCGATTCTGTTCTTTCTTGATTTTGATGAGGCATCTTGGAGCATGTTGAGTTAGTTTCCTTTTTATTAACTTCTTAGTCAATATTATTGGCAAGTTTTATGCTGCATTTTTGCAAGACCCTTTATTGCCTTAGATGAATAAGAAAAAATAGGTAAGGAAAGAGTCCTGATTTTTCAAGAGTTCCTTTTATTAGTCTGCATAATAATCTTCAATGAAATAAGAAGTCAACCTACATTTTATTAAGCCTTTACTATATGCTAGACTATGTGATAAACATTGGGACTACAAATACAAATAAAAAGAAAAATAATCTCTGCCCTCTCTTTTTCCCTTCCCCCTCTCCTCCTCCTCCCTTCCTCCTTTTTCTTCCTGCCCTTTCTCCCCCTCTTCTCTCTCTCTTACTCTCTCTCCTTTTTTTCTTTCCCTCTCCTTCTTTCCCTCTCTTCTCCTCCATTTCCTTCTTTTCCCTCCCTTTCTCTTCCTTCTTACCCTTCCCTTTCTCTTCCTTCTTACCCCTCCCTTCCCCTCCTTCTCCTTTCCTTTCTCTCCCCCAAATTCCATTAGTTCACTTACCATCTCTATTCTGTATTTATACTAAACTTGTTGAAAATAGTACTCATTTTTTTTCCCCAAGACTATCTTTCCCTCAAACTTCTCTCTTTTTGTGGAGATTATCACCATCTTTCTAGTCATTACAGTTTACAGCCTTGTAATCTTCTTTGACTCCTGTCCTTGAATTTGCAAATCTAATCAGTTGTTAAATCTTGTAATTCCACCTTCACACAATCTTTCCTATTGATCCTCTTCTCCCTACTCATGCAGCTACCATCATAGTTCAGGTCCTTATTGCTTTTCATTTTAACTAAATTTCTTTCCCTGCTTTCAGTCTCTCCCCTTTACAGTATTTCTCCCACATAACTGCCAAACTGATGTTCTAAGATACAGGTCTGACCATTCTTCTACTCAAAAATTCTTTAGTGACTCCCTAATCTCTAGGATAAAATATAAAATCCTTATAGCAATTCAAAGATCTGATTCTAAATTTATTATGAACGTGACTCTTTCCAACAATGAGATAACTGATGCCAGTTCCAATGATCTTGTGATGAAGAGAGCCATCTACACTGAGAGAAGATTGTGGGAGCTGAATGTGGATCACAACATAACATTCTCACTCTTTTTGTTGTTGTTCACTTGCATTTTGTTTTCTTACTCATTTACTTTCCTTTTTCATCTGATTTTTCTTGTGCAGCAAGAGAATTGCATAAATATGTTTATACATATTGGATTTAACATATATTTTAACATGTATAACATATATTGGATTGCTTGCCATCTAGGGGAGGGGGTGGGGGGAAGGAGGGGAAAATCTGAAACACAAGACTATGCAAGGGTCAATGCTGAAAAATAATTCATGTATATGTTTTAAAAATAAAAGTTTCAAAAAAATAAACTTTATTTTAATATTTGACTTCAACGACTGTCATGAAGAAGTTATCTTATAAAGATATATAGATTCATGAACTGATGCTGAGTGAAATGAGCAGAACCAGGAGATCATTATACACGGCAACAACAGTACTATATGACGATCAATTCTGATGGACATGGCTCTCTTCAACAATGAAATGTTTCAAACCACCTCCAATTGTTCACTGAAGAAAGCCATATACACCCAGAGAGAGGGATGTGAAAAGTGGACCACAACATAACATTCTCATACTCCTTGATTAATGTTTGCTTACATTGTGTTTCCTTTATCTGATATGTCTTTTGTGTAGAAAAGATTTTTCTTGCACAACAATGATAAGTTTGGAAATATGTATACATATATTCGATTTGCCAATATTTTAACATAATTAACATGTAGTGGATATCCTGCCATCTAGGGGAGGGGTGGGGAGTTGGGGAAAATTTGTAACAGAAAGTTATATAAAGGTTGATGTTGAAGAATTACCCACACATATGTTATGCAAATAAAATTAAAAAAAATTTAAAAAAGCAAATAAATTAATTGAAACTATAACAAAAAAGATATATAGATTCAAATAGAAGTAGTCATACTTACTAAATTATGTTACTGATATTTAATACCATGAATGAATTATTTAAAAATTTTGTTGAAATTCATCTAGTATATTTCCATTTCTCCCGATGTCAATTTGTTGTTCCTGCAAAGAAAAAAAACAAGCATAAGGTATTTCATTTTTATAATTTAACAGATGAGTTCAAAACCCATTGAATTTCTTCATTTGGAAAATAAATATAGAAAATTATTTTTCAAATTCTTTAAAGTGTGAAGGTATAAGGTTTTTTGTTTGTTTTTTAAAGGAAACCTTTTCTTCAGCAAGTTAGATATGAGAGAGTATTTCAGGAGTGAAAATGATCAACTGTTCCAGTACTTTAGAGAAATCAAGAAGGATAGCAATTGAAAAAAGATGTTAAGATTTGGCAATTAAGAGATCACTGGTCACTTTGAAGAAGGAAACTTTGAGTTCAAGGATAATTGGGAAATGAGGCTGAGAACATGGATGCTTTTTTTTTTTTGCATCCACAATGCATCCCATTCATATTTATTAAATTTCCTCTTATTAAAATATGAAAATCAAGCAAGGTAAGTTTATGATGGCATACCAATGCTAGGGAAGACCAGTGGTAGGATTAGCCTGTAGTGGCTGATATGTGTCAGATGTGGGATTTTAACTTACATCTTCCTAATCCCCAACCTCTAGTTCCTACAAATATATCCTGTTCTTTGTCTGTACTTAGTATTTACTTATCTGGATACATATGGCTTCTTTTTTTTTTCCTTCTTCATATACTTTTAATTTGAGTTTTCTTTACTAATGACATGAGAGAGCTTTTGGAAATCTTAAAATGCTATTGTTCTATCAGGTGAATGTTACCTATTCAATAAAGCTTTTTATTTACAAAACATATGAGTGGTTTTTCTACATTGACCTTTGCAAAAACTTTTTTTTCCCAAGCTTTTTCCCTCCTTCCCCCCACTCCCACCCCTAGATGACAGGTAATCTAATACATGCTAAATAGGATAAATTATATGATAAATACAATACATGTATACATATCTATACAGTTATCTTACTGCACAAGAAACATCAGATCTAGAAAGAGAAGAAAAAACAACCTAAGAAGGAAAAGAAAATGCATGGAAATATTCACAGAAAGCGTTAAAATGCTGTGTTGTGGTTCACACTCAGTTCCCACAGTCCTCTCTCTAGATGTATATGACCATCTTCATCGCTGAACAACTGGTTTGAATCACATCATTGTTGAGGAGAACCATGTCCATCAAAATTGATCATCATATAGTCTTGTTGCTGTGTATAATGCTCTCCTGGTTCTGCTGATTTCACTCAGCATCAGTTCATGCAAGTCTCTCCAGGCCTCTCTGAAATCCTCCTGTTGGTCGTTTCTTACAGAACAATAATATTGCATAACATTCATATACCATAATTTATTCAGCCATTCTCCAATTGATGGGCATCCTTTCAATTTCCAGTTTCTTGCCACTACAAAAGGGGCTGCCACAAATATTTTTGCACATATGGGTCCCTTTCCCTCCTTTAAAATCTCTTTGGGATATAGGCCCAGTAGAAACACTGCTGGGTCAAATGGTATGCACAGTTTGATAACTTTTTGAGCATAGTTCCAAATTGCTCTCCAGAATGGTTGGATCCGTTCACAGTTCCACCAACAATGTATCAGTGTCCCAGTTTTCCCACATCCCCTCCAACATTCGTCATTATCATTTCCTGTCATTTTAGCCAATCTGACAGGTGTATAGTGGTATCTCAGAGTTGTCTTAATTTGCATTTCTCTGATCAATAGTGACTTGGAGCACCTTTTCATGTGACCAGAAATAGTTTCAATTTCTTCATCTGAAAATTGTTCATATCTTTTGACCATTTATCAATTGGAGAATGGCTTGAATTCTTATATGTTTGAGTCAATTCTCTATATATTTTAGAAATGAGGCCTTTATCAGAACCTTTGGATGTAAAAATATTTTCCCAGTTTACTGCTACCCTTCTAATCTTGTCTGCATTCATTTTGTTTGTACAAAACCTTTTTAACTTGATATAGTCAAACTTATCTATTTTGTGATTAATGATGACCTTTAGTTCTTCTTTGGTCACAAATTCCTTCCCCCTCCACAGGTCTGAGAGGTAAACCATCCTACATTGTTCTAATTTGTTTATAATATCATTCTTTATGCCTAGATCATGAATCCATTTTGACCTTATCTT
>JAJPUD010002071.1:43245-103959 GCA_023553655.1 Myrmecobius fasciatus
ATAGATAAGCCTTTAGTTAATTTGATAAGAAAAAGGAGAGAGGAAAACCAAATTGTTAGTCTCAAGAATGATAAGGGAGAACTTTCCTCCAATGAAGAGGGAATTAGAGCAATAATTAGGAGTTACTTTGCCCAACTTTATGCCAGTAAGTTTGATAATGTAAATGAAATTGAGGAATATCTACAAAAATATAGATTGCCCATGTTAACAGAAGAGGAAATAAATTATTTAAATAGCACTATATTAGAAAAAGAAATACAACAAGCTATTAACCAACTCCCTAAGAAAAAATCTCCAGGACCAGATGGATTTACATGTGAATTCTACCAAACATTCAAAGAACAATTAATTCCAATACTATACAACTATTTGAGAAAATAGGGACAGAAGGTATACTGCCAGAATCCTTCTATGAGACCGATATGGTGCTGATAGCTAAACCAGGTAGGGTGAAAACTGAGAAAGAAAACTATAAGCCCATTTCCCTAATGAATATTGATGCAAAAATTTTAAATAAGATTTTAACAACGAGATTACAGAAAGTTATCTCCAGGATAATACATCTTGACCAAGTAGGATTTATACCAGGAATACAGGGCTGGTTCAATATCAGGAAAACTATCAGCATAATCAATTATATTAATAACCAAACTAACAAAAACCATATGATTATCTCCATAGATGCAGAAAAAGCATTTGATAAAATCCAACACCTATTCCTTTTAAAAACACTAGAGAGTATAGGAATAAATGGGCTTTTCCTTAAAATGATTAGTAGCATCTACTTAAAACCATCAGCAAGCATCATATGTAATGGAGACAAACTAGAACCATTCCCAATAAGATCAGGAGTGAAACAAGGCTGCCCACTGTCACCATTACTATTTAATATTGTATTAAAATGTTAGCTTTGGCAATAAGAGAAGAAAAAGAGATAAAAGGAATTAGAGTAGGTAATGAAGAAACCAAATTATCACTCTTTGCAGATGACATGATGGTATACTTAGAGAACCCTAGAGACTCAACTAAAAAACTACTAGAAACAATTCACAACTTTAGTAAAGTTGCAGGATTCAAAATAAATCCACATAAATCATCAGCATTTTTATATATTACCAACAAATTTCAGCAGCAAGAGATAGAAAAAGAAATTCCATTCAGAATAACGGATGATAGCATAAAATATTTGGGAAACTATCTGCCAAGAAAATGTCAGAAACTATACGAACTAAACTACAAAACACTTTCCACACAAATAAAATCAGACCTAGTCAATTGGAAAAACATTAAGTGCTCATGGGTAGGCTGAGCGAATATAATAAAAATGACAATACTACCCAAACTAATTTACTTATTTAGCGCCATAACAATCAAACTCCCACGAAATTATTTTACAGATCTAGAAAAAATAGTAGCAAAGTTCATTTGGAAGAACAAAAGGTCAAGAATTTCAAGAGAATTAATGAAAAAAAAAGCAGATGAAGGTGGCCTTGCTGTACCAGATCTAAAGCTATATTATAAAGCAGTGGTCATCAAAACCATTTGGTACTGGCTGAGAAATAGAGCAGTCGATCTGTGGCACAGGATAGGATATCAGGACAAGCTAGGTAATAACTTTAGCAATTTAGTGTTGGATAAACCCAAGACCCCAGCTTTTGGGATAAGTACTCACTCTTCGGCAAAAACTGCTGGGAAAATTGGAAACTAGTGTGGAAGAAATTAAGGCTGGACCAACACCTAACACCACACACCAAGATAAGATCTAAATGGGTTCATGATCTAGATATAAAGAGTGATATTATAACCAAATTAGAGGAACGTAATATAGTTTATCTCTCAGACCTGTAGAGATGGAATAAATTTATGTCCAAAGAAGATCTGGAACTCTTAATTGAACACCAGATACATAATTTTGATTATATTAAGTTAAAAAGTTCCTGTACAAACAAAACTAATGCAGACAAGATTAGGAGGGAAGCATCAAATTGGGAAATCATCTTTACATTTAAGGGTTCTGATAAAGGTCTCATCTCTAAGATATATAGAGAATTGTCTCATATTTATAAGAATTCAAGCCATTCTCCAATTGACAAATGGTCAAAGGATATGAACAGACAATTTTCAGATGATGAAATTAAAACTATTTATAATCATATGAAAAGGTGCTCCAAATCACTATTGATCAGAGAAATGCAAATTAAGACAACTCTGAGGTACCATTACATACCTGTCAGATTGGCTAAAATGACAGGAAAAGATAAAGATGAATGTTGGAGGGGATGTGGGAAGACTGGGACACTGATGCATTGTTGGTGGAGCTGTGAACGGATCAAACCATTCTGGAGAGCAATTTAGAGCTATGCTCAAAAAGTTATCAAACTATGCATACCCTTTGACCCAGCAGTGTTTCTATTGGGCTTATATCCCAAAGAAATCATAAAAGAAGGAAAGGGCCCCACATGTGCAAAAATGTTTGTGGCAGCTCTTTTTGTAGTGGCTAGAAACTGGAAACTGAATGGATGCCCATCAATTGGAGAGTGGCTGAATAAATTATGGTATATGAATGTTATGGAATATTATTACTCTGTAAGAAACGACCAGCAGGATGATTTCAGAGAGGCCTGGAGAGACTTGCATGAACTGATGCTCAGTGAAGTGAGCAGAACCAGGAGATCATTATTCATGACAACAACAATACTATATGAGGATCAGTTCTAATGGACATCACTCTCTTCAACAATGAAATGCTTCAAACCAGTTCCAATTGTTCGGTGAAGAGAGCCATATACACCCAGAGAGAGGGATGTGAAATGTGGACCACAACATAACATTTTCATGTTCTCTAGTGAGGTTTGCTTGCATTGTATTTCCTTTATTGGATTATTCTTTCTTGTAGATACAATTTCTCCTGCACAAAAAATGATGCAATAACTATACATATATTCAATTTATTAAGTATTCTAACATAATTATCATGTAGTGGATATCCTGCCATCTAGGGGAGGGGTGGGAGTAGGAGGGAAAATTTGTAACAGAAAGCTTTGTAAGGGTTAATGTTTAGGAATTACCCATACATATGTTTTGCAAATAAAAAGTATTAATAAATAAAAAAAGAAAACTATAGACCAATTTCCCTAATGAATATTGATGCAAAAATTTTAAATAAGATATTAGCAATAAGATTACAGAAAGTCATCCCCAGTATAGTACACTATGACCAAGTAGGATTTATACCAAGGATGCAGGGCTGGTTCAATATTAGGAAAACTATCAGCATAATCAATTATATTAATAACCAAACTAACAAAAACCATATGGTTATCTCCATAGATGCAGAAAAAGCATTTGATAAAATCCAACACCCATTCCTTTTAAAAATACTAGAGAGTATAGGAATAAATGGGCTTTTCCTTAAAGTTATTAGAAGCATTTACTTAAAACCATCAGCAAGCATCATATGTAATGGAGACAAACTAAAACCATTCCCAATAAGATCAGGAGTGAAACAAGGCTGCCCACTGTCACCATTACTATTTAATATTGTATTAGAAATGTTAGCTTTGGCAATAAAAGAAAAAGAGATAAAAGGAATTAGAGTAGGTAATGAAGAAACCAAATTATCACTCTTTGCAGATGACATGATGGTATACTTAGAGAACCCTAGAGACTCAACTAAAAAACTACTAGAAACAATTCACAACTTTAGTAAAGTTGCAGGATTCAAAATAAATCCACATAAATCATCAGCATTTTTATATATTACCAACAAAATTCAGCAGCCAGAGATACAAAAAGAAATTCCATTTCAAATAACAGATGATAAGATAAAATATTTGGGAATCTATCTGCCAAGGAAAAGTCAGAAACTATACGAACTAAACTACAAAACACTTTCCACACAAATAAAATCAGACCTAGTCAACTGGAAAAACATTAAGTGCTCATGGGTAGGCTGAGCGAATATAATAAAAATGACAATACTACCCAAACTAATTTGCTTATTTAGTGCCATACGAGTCAAACTCCCAAGAAATTATTTTATAGATCTAGAAAAAATAGTAACAAAGTTCATTTGGAAGAACAAAAGGTCGAGGATTTCAAGGGGATTAATGAAAAAAAGGCAGATGAAGGTGGCCTTGCTGTACCAGATCTAAAACTATATTATAAAGCAGCGGTCATCAAAACCATTTGGTACTGGCTGAGAAATAGAGCAGTCGATCAGTGGCATAGGATAGGACATCAGGACAATCTAGGCAATAACTTTAGCAATTTAGTGTTTGATAAACCCAAGACCCCAGCTTTTGGGATAAGTACTCACTGTTCGGCAAAAACTCCTGGGAAAATTGGAAACTAGTGTGGAAAAAATTAGGGCTTGACCCACATCTAACACCACGTACCAAGATAAGATCTAAATGGGTTCATGATCTAGATATAAAGAGTGATATTGTAAGTAAATTAGAGGAACTTAGGATAGTTTACCTCTCAGACCCGTGGAGATGGAATAAATTTATGTCCAAAGAAGATCTGGAACTTTTAATTGAACACCAGATACATAATTTTGATTATATTAAGTTAAAAAGTTTCTGTACAAATAAAACTAATGCAGACAAGATTAGGAGGGAAGCATCAAATTGGGAAATCATCTTTACATTTAAGGGTTCTGATAAAGGTCTCATCTCTAAGATATATAGAGAATTGTCTCATATTCATAAGAATTCAAGCCACTCTTCAATAGATAAGTGGTCAAGGGATATGAACAGACAATTTTCAGATGATGAAATTAAAACCATCTCTAGTCATATGAAAAGTTGCTCCAAATCACTATTAATCAGAGAAATGCAAATTAAGACAACTCTGAGGTACCATTACATACCTGTCAGATTGGCTAAAATGACAGGAAAAGATAATGATGAATGCTGGAAGGGATGTGGGAAAACTGGGACAGTGATACATTGTTGGTGGAACTGTGAATGGATCCAACCATTCTGGAGAGCAATTTGGAGCTATGCTCAAAAAGTTATCAATCTGTGCATACCCTTTGACCCAGCAGTGTTTCTATTGGGCCTATATCCCAAAGAGATCTTAGAGGAGGGAAAGGGACCCACATGTGGAAGAAAGTTTGTGGCAGCCCTTTTTGTAGTGTCTAGAAACTGGAAACTGACTGGATGCCCATCAATTGGAGAGTGGCTGAATAAATCATGGTATATGAATGTTATAGAATATTATTGTTCTATAAGAAACGATCATCAGGACAATTTCAGAGAGGCATGGAGAGACTTGCATGAACTGATGCTGAGTGAAACGAGCAGAACCAGATCATTATACACAGCAACAACAATATTACATGATGATCACTTCTGATGGACATGGCTCTCGCCAACAAAGAATTGTCTCAAACTAGTTCCAATTGTTCAGTGAAGAAAACCATATACACCCAGAGAGAGGTATATGAAATGTGGACCACAACATAACATTTTCATGCTCTCTATTGATGTTTGTTTGCATTGTGTTTCCTCTCCCTGATTTTCTTTTCTTTCTTTTTTTTTTGTAGATAGGATTTTTCCTGCACAACTTGTCAAGTATTTTAACATTAATAACATGTAGTGGACTTCCTACCATCTAGGGGAGGGGAAGGGACTGGGGGTAAAACTTGTAATGGAAAGCTTTGTAAAGATCAATGCTGAGGAAGTACCCATACATATGTTATACAAATAAAAAGCTTTAATTAAAAAAAGAAGAAAATAGGATGAATGTTAACAAAACGGCCTTTTAAGACTTTTCTAAACCAGCACAGTCATTGCTATTTTGCCCAGAAAGAGTAGCTGCTGGAGCAACATTAAAAGTTTTTTATGCCATATCTCCATTCCTTTTCCTTTGAGGAAACAGAACCCGAAGTTTTGTCTTACCTAGAGATATGTACTAAATCTGAAAAGCAGAAGATATTTCTGACCACTAGATTACAGTTGAATCAAAAGGTTGTTGGGCAGGGATGGTGGTGACACAGTAGAGAACAGTTCAATTAAAAAGAATTCGGTTCATTTCAGAGTTCAGAAGAACAGGGAAGAAGCAGGGGAATATGGAAATAAAAATCCTATAAAAGTAAATGTTGGAAACTAAAAATAAATTTTTAAAGAATTTTAATAAATAAATAAGGAAATTGAGGGACTTGGAAGTTGTAACTTTCAAGTTACATGGTAGTAAGCAGCAAAATCTGAATCAGAAGTCAGGTGTCCTAATTACAAATCTTTTTGAGGTGGACAGGAAGTGTTATCCAGATCCAATGTATTCATCCAATTTCCTTGTTTTACAGATGAGTAAACCAAGGCAAATGGAGGCTCTCTTTTGGGTGTTTAATGTTCATTATCAGAACTACTCATACCTTTCCAGCTGTCCTCCCCCTCATTCCCTCTCCATATCTCCAGGGACACTGGGCTTCTTGCTCCTCAATCTCCTGACTCAATATTTTCTCTTGCTGTTTCTCATGCCTGAAATTTCTTCCCTCTTCTCCATTTCCAGGTTTACTTGAAGCCCCAGATAAAATTTCAGTCTCTACAAGAGATCTTTTCTAGTCTTCCTTAACTTCAGTGCCTTCCTTCAATTTGTCCTATATATATCTTGAGTGTACATATTTTGTGGTTTGCAATATTGTTTTCCCCCTTAGATTATTATAAGCTTCTTGAAAGCATCAACTGTTTTGCTTTTCTTTGTATCCTCAGTTTGGCAGAGTAGGAGCTTAATAAATGCTTGTTGACTTAATTAAAGGGTAGTTAAATGTAAACATATAGAGAGAATAAAGTGCTGGAGTTGTTAGGAAGATTGATCTCCTGAGTTCAAATATGGCCTCAGAGACTTTTTAGCTGTTGTGACTCTGGTCAAGTCACTTAACCCTGTTTGCCTCAGTTTGCTCATCTGGAAAAATGTTCTGCTTAAGGAAATGGCAAACTGATCCAGTATCTTTGCCACTACTACCCCAAATGGGTGGTCATAAAGAATTGTACATAAATGGAATGAATCAATAACAGCAGCAAATGACTTAAATGACTTTTTCGGAGTTACATAGCTTACAAATAGTAGAATTGGAATTCTAACTAACTATAAATTAAGTGCCCCAAATTTTTACTATATCTAGATTTTTAAAATAGTGAACTGGGTAATTTTTTTTGAAACATAGAAAAAAGTGAGCTAGATGACAGAACAATTAGGTGGATCCACATTTAATAGTGCTTTTCTAAAAACTAGATGCCAGGACCCAAAGAGTAGTCATCAATGAATGGATCTGTGCTGGCTAAGAGGGGAAACTCTAATAATAGTGTTCTCATTTTTTAAAAAGTTTGTATTAATTATTTAGATGAAATGTAGGTCTAACCATATCATCCCCTATTGAATAAAAACCAGTAACTTCCTATCATCACTTTCACAATTTAACATGAAATCTTCACTTTGGAGCTGTTTAAACTTGCACTTTCTTAATCTTTCCAGTCTTTTTATACCTAATTAACCCCCTCCCCAAATACTCCAATATCTAGTACCACAGACTTCCTTACTGCTTCTTACAGAAGATACTCCATCTCTTGACTTTGAACATTCTCATTGCTACCCTTCTGTCCCATGCCAGGCATTTTCTCTCTGGTTTAAAGGCTCAGCTAAAATCTCACCTTCTGGAAGACTTTCCTGATTCCTTTAATGCTGGTGCCTTGTGAAATTAGCTCCAATTTTTCCTAGGGTATATCATTTGTACATGATTGTTTGCATGGTGTCTGTCCCATTAGACTGGGAACTCCTTGGCATCAGGATTGTTTTTGTCTTTTCATCTCTAGAGCTTAGCACAGTGATTGATATATAGAAGGTACTGAATAATTTCTTGTTGACCTGGAGTCCATGAAACCATGAGGAACTGATCTTCTGAATTTAGTAAGTAATAGGGATGAATTTACAATTCTACAGTAGGCTTCAAAAGTTCAAGTTTACAAGTAGAAGGTAAGGTGAAGCTAGGTAATAATTTAGATGAAACAAATAAACATGGGTTTATATTAATAAAAGTACCATGTCTTAATGAAGATAGGATGCACAGTTACTTTGGGCCAAAAAAAAAATTTCAAGAATGACATTTCTGAAAAAAGACTTAGATTGGTCTCCAAGGCACAAAGATGTCTGTTAATTGTTATTTGTTCACTTATATTTTTGTTTGTTGTTTTTTTTTGGGGGGGGTTTTGCTACAGGTATTCTTACATTGATAGATACATATCCTATATAACCATGCTTTGATTTTTCATGGAATGTGACAAAATGATAGTGATTTGGTTTCTTTGGAGAAGAAAATTACAATCTTAGTCTTGATTCATGAAATTAATTAGCTAATCTACATCTACAGCAAGATTTTTTTTTATTCTGAAAAGCATATATCTGTAGCAAGATTTTTTTATTCTGAAAAGCATATATCTATAGCAAGATTTTTTTCATTCTGAAAAGCATATATTAACTTAGTGTTCATCACATTGTATTTAATATGTGGGACTACATTCTGACTTATCATTTAAAAAGTATAACCATCTTATTTTTCCATATAATCTAACATGGAAGATATATTTTATTACATTCCTATTTTTTATGTATTTAATGAGGACTTATAAATTTAGTAACTAAATATGTTTTATCAGTTAAAGTAAATCAGAAAATTGCTTTTGTGATCAAAGAAAGTTTTATTTCTAAGCTAACACAGCTATAACAAAAACTTATTTTTCTGAAAACAAATAAACAGCAATTGCAGTATATTGAATAACTTTCAACCATGTTCATAGTAGGTAGCCTCTTAAAATGATTAATTTTTTTTCTTAGAAAGGAAACATCACAAAATATACCCACAAGATAAAACTATAGTGAAATTACTCAATGGTAGTGAGCCAAAAACTATTAAAAAGCAACTAGACTGATTTAATCCAAAGTGTTTGTGAGGCACCCTGGGTATAAAATAGTAACAATATTAAGGATGCTTAATGAGGCATTATTATACTAGATACAATGGCTGAGATCATTTGGATATGAATACAGAATGAGAGATACTTTTTTGGGGAGGGAATGGGAGGGAATGGGAGGGAATAAATCAGTGACCTAAGTTAAGTGATAACAAAATATATAATTTAGAGAAAGGAGAAAAAAAACATAAAACAATGCAAAGTTTATGAACTTGTGCCTAATGGTCTATAATTAGAAGTGCAAAATAAAAGTTGAATTAGGATCCTTAACATTCCCAGACCAGAGAAAAGTTCTGTTGCTTTAATGAAACAAAGGGAAACTATATTTATGCTTCACAGGGAATATGTGTCAAACATTGTGACAATTTAAATTAAAGAAATTTATAGAGCTCCGCCTCCTGACTTCTTGTCTTCAACAGAGCACCAGGCTCAAACATTAGGTCAACAATAAATTCTTCAGGACGAGGTAGCAATCCAGTTACGCCTTTATATGATTCTTCAATTAATTTAACTTCATTCCAAGCTCTGTTGTATTCTCCTCGGACTAAAGTGGCACCAATCCCAATTTTGTCAGCTAAAACCTATGAAAGAAAACAGTCATAAAATAAGATGATGTGTTGGGAAGGGGGAGAGCTGCAGAATTGGGAGCGAGACCATTAGTTGTTTAAAAAAACCCAGCATATGAGTGAAATGAGCAGAACCAGGAGATCATTATACACAGCAACAACAGTACTATATGACGATCAATTCTGATGGACATGGCTCTCTTCAACAATGAAATGTTTCAAACCACCTCCAATTGTTCACTGAAGAAAGCCATATACACCCAGAGAGAGGGATGCGAAATGTGGACCACAACATAACATTCTCATACTCCTTGATTGATGTTTGCTTACATTGTGTTTCCTTTATCTGATATATCGTTCGTGTAGATAAGATTTTTCTTGCACAACAATGATAAGTTTGGAAATATGTATACATATATTCGATTTGCCAATATTTTAACATAATTAACATGTAGTGGATATCCTGCCATCTAGGGGAGGGGTGGGGAGTTGGGGGGAAAAATTTGTAACGGAAAGCTATGTAAGGGTTATTGTTGAAGAATTACCCACACATATGTTATTCAAATAAAATAAAAATTAAAAAAAAAAACCCAGCATACTGAATTGATATTGGCACGGGATTGGTGAAGAAGAGCTAACTTGCTATAATGTAAGAACGAGTTAAGATAATTTTGATGATTTTTTGAAAAATTCTATATGACACAAATACCTTTACTGGAATTTTTTTTTAAATGAAGGAGTGAGGAAATGAAGAACTTAAAATTCTAAACAGATGATTTTAAATTTGATTCTGAAGCTTATAGGGAGTCACTGAAGTTTATTAAAAGATGTGATGGTGAGATTGTGCTTTAGGATGACTGAATCTTGAATAATTCTTTGATCTAAACATTCTCTGCTCTTCTCTTGCTGTGGCTCCTGGGAAGCTACCTCAAAATTATCTTCCTTTGGCTAGTTCTGGCCTAAGGAGTCTTGGAAGATCATTCTTAGAACTCCTGTTTAGCTTAGCCAAGGAATTGATGTTATAAACGTCTTTGCCTTAAAATTTCCAGTTCAAGTCTGGATATAAGACACAAGAAATATATTAACATTCTAGAGTTAATGATCTTCCAAGAAATGGGAATCACTCCAAGTTGTAATGACAATTTCTTTGATTCCTCACAATTTTTTTTCTTTTTTTTATTAAAGCTTTTTATTTGCAAAACATATAATATGACTCATACTGGCTTGGAGATCCTGAGCAAGTCCTTGAATTCTAGGGAGTTCTACACAATTTTTCAAGATGGTAAATTGCAGAGAAGGTGGCAAGTCACTTTGATAAGAAGTTCCCTTTTATTAATGGAGCCACTGGTGTAGTCCCTATCCCTATACTATACGAAGACTCTATCATATGTTTCTTCCTCATGTATTTTTCTCCCTTAAATATTTTTGAGAAAAAAAATCAAGAAAAACAATTTTTACATGATTTCTACTACAGACTTGTTCTCTAACACCAGTACTGTTAACACAAATATCAACGAACACAATCTGCTTTCTCTTTGATAGTAAAAACAAAGTTAAAATAGCACCAGCCACTTTCCAAGACTGAGATTGGTAGTTCTGATTTGTTCCTATCCAGCTGCTTCTCCTTTCCCTCCCTCCTTCCCTCTCTCTCTCCTACAAGATTCAACCTTGGGAAATCATAGGATCACAGATCTCAAGTTGGAAGGACCTTTAGAATTTGTTTAGTCTCCCTCTTTGATCTCATAGAAGGGAACCTGAGGTTATAAGTGATTTTCTTATGCATGTTGCAATGACTCTTTCCTTCTGAGTGGAAAGAACATGGTGGTTCTGAAGCTGAATGCTTGCTCTGTTACTTATTGCCTGTGTAATATGGGCAAGCTAGAGGACCATATACCATTCCACCCAGATGGTACTTCAGATTTTCATAAGCAGCTAATGGTACAGTAGATAAAGCACTAGGGTCAGAGTTAGAAAGAGCTTTCAACATTTACTAGCTGTGTGATCCTGGGCAAGTATCTTCATCTCTGCTTACAACTGTAAAATGGGGCTAACAGTACCCTGCCTTTGTAGGGCTATTGTGAGTACTAAAAATGAAATATTTGTTAAAAGAACCTAGTACACACACACATGTGCTTATTGCCTTTTCATGTCTTACAGCTAAAGCCCAAGGTCATAGGGAGTAAGGACGGAAGGATGATTCAGACTTGGGTCCTCTGATTTCAGAGCCAGTAAGCTTTTAACTGAGACAGACTTTCCAGTTCCTGCTTTGGTGGTGGTTCTCTCTCTGCTTGAGAATGACTAAAATAGCATCACTATATTGAAGTCAAATTCCAGTGTGCCCAACCATGGCTAATCAGACCAACCTGAGTTTGGGATGCTCTACCACAGGTTGGACACATATTTGGGTGAACCACTTAGCTTCCTTAGTTTCCTTCTCTGTAAATGAGAGGATTGGGCAAGATCATTCATTGCTAGGACTCCTTCTTATTCTCAATCCTGTCTATGAATCCCTAAGTAGGAAAAGTACTGTTCAATTACTTGCTGATCCCACTCCTCATCCCTTTCATTGTCTATCTTTTTATCCCCCCACACAATTATGTTCCAAGCAGAATTTCAATTAAAAGCAGAAAGTAGCAGTTGATGAGAGAAATTATAATAAGCTTTATTAATTGCAGTAACTCTGGGTAAAGTACTGCTCTTCAGTAAACATCTAAAATTAAGGAAGGTGCAGAGAGCAACTGGGGACCAGGATCCAGATGATCCCATAATTCCCCAATGCATCCAAATGTTAGCGTGAAATGTCAAGAGGCAACTAATGAGAGTAAACAAGGTAATTAAATCCTTTCTTAGGAAAAGTGAGCTATGCTTTTTTAAAATTATTTTTACCAGAGTATTTTCTTCATTTATCTTTTAAAGAAGGTCCTAAATATTTGGAAGAGAAGTATATGGACCTTCATCTTTAGCTTGGAAAAATGCCTTTTGTGAGTAAATTATTAAGAGTATTTCCTTTTAAAAAACAAAATTGGGCTCAGAGTTGACATGAATCAGTTTCAGAAACTTTCACAAAAAAACTTTTTTTTTCAACATTGTTCTTCAATAGCTACAGGTCTTCACAGCCACAATTACCAGGGCTGTTTTGAAGGGGGGAAAAAAACCCACCCTCTTTGTCTTAATTAACTTGCTAACTGAAGCAAAGGCTGATTTTACTGCCTGAATTATCCAGATAATTGCCAGACCCTTCACCTCAGTTTGTGCTGAATAGCTGAGACCATAAAATGAGTAAAATTAAATGACTTCATTGGGGGAGGAGGTAGAGAAAGTGCCAGGCTACCTCTGATGTAGTGAGAATGCTGTCTTTTTCAGGGATTAGGGAGGTAAGGGTTTGAGTTGAACTTTTAAGGGAAAATAAAAGCCATATTAGTTTCCCCCACAGGAGCCAGAAAATAACTCTTGATGGGGACCACATGGAATAGTTAAAGACAACCAAGAACCAACTGCCCAGGTGAAAGGAGATTTCCAGGCCACTTGTACAAAGCTCTGTAGTTCAGACCACAATCAATAGGAATGAAAGGAAGTGTATTTGCTTTCTGTTGTATGATGTGAACGATTTCAGCACCCAACATGATGATGTCATTTGGCTTGGCTTTAGTAACACAAATTATTATGTGGTGAATCCAAAGCTACTGTTCTCTAAGCTTGCCATGACTTCATTCTTTTTTTTTTTACTCAGTGACTTCAGTAATATGAGTTAGGCATCTCAACAAACCTTGAAAAGCAGAGCTCGGTGGTAGAAGGTTCCTTTCTTGATATATCCGATAGGTACGACATTGGATTTTAGTTGAAATTCTACTTCACTTATGTGATGTTCCCACTTGAATTCATGAAGCAACTCTTTTGAAACTGGACCACCCATTTTTCCTGCCACAAATCTTTTAAGTTGGGAGAAAATAAATCAGTTTTAGAGACCTTACTGCTGATCTTTTACAGCATAATTACATGTATACAAATAGAAATGAAACTTTACATAAAAAATTCCCTATGATGTTTTTTTAATTGTTAAATTATTTTAAGTAGTTTAACATTAAGTTAATTAATGCAACAAGGCAATGCCTGCAGGCCATTCAGATATAGCAAAATTCTAGTTAATTCATTAAATGTGAAGAAGCATTCTGAAAATTAATGATAATTTCTCAATTGTTAGAAACCAAAACAAAATCAGTTCCATATGATCACATATAGAATCCAAAATGAATTCAAGACCATGTAGTTAAAGATTTATAAAATGATTAGGTGTGATATTATAGTGTGATATAGTATGATAATATTAATTTTTAAAACATTTAAAACATTAATTTAAAAACATTTGATTTAACCTGTAATCCTAGACCTAATTTATAGCTTTTTCTTTCAAGGAACTTAAGACAAGATAGAAGTATTTTTCTAGAGGTATATCTGTTTATACACACACACACACACACACACACACACACACACATGCAATTTGTCCCCAAAACACAGCTCTGAACTCACATGGACAGGATTCAATCATGCAGAATTCTCAATAATGGCTTGTATTTACCCCCACCCAGGGAATACTGGGGAATATCTGAATTTGGCTCACAACTACCTCTTTGGTAAAGGTCTTTCTTTTGGGGCCTCTCTAGTCCCTTTCCAGGAAAGTTAGGGTTACAAGAGTATTAAGCCAAACACAATTTGTTAAAAGTCATGTGAAGGATAGAGGACTAATACTCAAGTCTGGTTAGCAAAAGAAAATAAGCCAATTAGCATAATTTCTGTTCAGTTATGCACTGCTTTTTTGGGTCCAGGGAATAGCCCAGTGTCAACTGACTTCTTTTTTTTCTAGAGTCTGTATGTTCACTCAGTTCACTCTCTTGCTCCAGTTCCCCTTTGCTTTAATCTCAGAGCCTGAAGGAGTTCTGAGATATTTCTCTAATTTTGTTTATATAGCAAAAGGGGTTAATTTTTTTACATATATGATAGAAAAAATTATAAATCCATCTGTTTTCCCTCCTTTGGTAGTTAATTTATGGTTTGCTCTATTAAATACAAACTATGTTACTGGCACTAGCTGGGTACTAGGGAAACAAATTAGGCAGTAAGACAATCTCAGTTTTCAAGGAATTTACATTTTATTAGATAACAATATAACATAAAATAATATTTATAAATAAGATTATCTACTCAGGGTCCCAATTTCCTCCTCTGTGAAATGAAGGGATTTGTATCTTAGAACCCCAATGGTTTGTAAAGTCAGTATTTCATTTGATTCCATCTCAACTTTAGTTGAGTTGAATGAGTCTTGCTTTGTAAATCTGGGCAAGTTGGGAGCCTCAGGGGAAATGTAGGCTAGCTCTTTATTTCCACAAACAGCCTTCTAAAATTCTTCAATGTCATTTTTTTGCGGGGTGGGGTTGGGGGTGGAGAAAGAGGAAGGTAGTGTTAGCTCCAAGCCCTTTTTAACCTTTCCCCAAAATTATCATATTGTCTATTGTGCATCTAATTCCCAAGTAATGAGTTGGGGGGGAGGAGGAAGGAGGTTCTTTGGATGTCAAATGTTCAGACATGACTCTGACTTCCATGATGGTTCTTGAATTTGTTACCTCCTCTTTTATTTCTCTAGCTACCATCTTAGTTTAGGACGCATCACCTCTCCCATCTTAGTTTAGGACTTATCACCTCTCACAATGATTATTGCAATGCAATATCTTCTCATTAATCTTCCTGCCTCACATTTCTCCCTTTACCAACCCACACAGAGTTGCCCAAATGATATTCCTAAAACAGGCATTTGACCACATCACTCCCCCCTCAGTAAATTCCAGTAGTTTCTATTACTCTGAAATAGAATTTACACTTCACTGTTTGGTATATAGAACCCTAAGAAGCTGGATCCATTATTCCCATGCCTACACTCTAGGGTCCAACCAAACTGACTTTCTTGCTGTTTTTCGCCAATGTAATTTCATCCCTGTGCCTTTTTCCAGGCTGCCTGGAATGTATCCTTTTCATTTCTACCTGTTAAAGATCGTTGGCTTTTAAATCCCTTCCTCCAAATGCTTTTTATTTTATTTCTTTATATATATTTTATATTACTTGTATTTTTACTTTCCCCTTAATTTAATGTTAATGCTTTGAAGAGAAAAAATTGTTTCATTTTTCTTTTCATATTACCAATATTTGGCATGTAGTAGACAGCTAAATAAGTATTTGCATTGATTGGTTGTCATCAAGAATAATTGGTATAAATAAGATGCTACTAAATGATGCAGAGGTGGAGCCTCCTCTAAGTGGCTTCCAAGAATTCAGGGCCATGAGCTAGTTAGTGTTCATCCCATCTCCCAAATGAGGGCTTGCTCTGTAGACCCTAAACATGGTATACTGCTTGTTCTATCTACAATTCCTAGTTATGTCTCTGCTGTATCCCGCATCCCAAGAAGTACATCATATTGGGAAATGCTATCTCTTTTTAACCTATCATGTCTCTTTCATACAAAATATACCCTTATAAAATCATGCTCCAGTTAGACCACTAACTGGGTCTCTTCTATAAGGAGTATTAATTTTTACTTATTTCCAATTCAAATTTTTAATCTCACCATTAGCAGAATCAAATCAAGATCTCTAATAAAGGCATTGAAATAGATATAACTATGGTTAACAAAAATGCAATCCACTAATTTCCTAGTGAGAAATACTTTTGTATGGGCAGAAATGACCCATGTAAGAAAATACAGCAAGCTTAATATATTTGTACAATTGTTTTCCCCAAACAATTGTACAAACATTAAGTTAAAAAACAAACATTAAGTTAAAAAAAACACAGGGCAGCTAGGTGGGGAAGTGGATAGAGCATCAGCCCTGAATATATTTTATATTACTTGTATATATAACTCAGGAGGACCTGAGTTCAAAACTGGCATTAGACACTTAACACTTCCTAGCTGTGTGACCCTGAGCAAATCATTTAACCTCAATTGCCTCAGCAAAACAAACAAAAAACCAAAAACACTTACTTTGCAAGTGTCTCAATCTGTGCCTTGAGATCAGTTATAGGCAGAATTGTTTTGGATACCTCGGTAATATAATTGCAAAAATCATTGTCGCTAGGTAGACACCATTCTTTGTCAGTGCTGGATTCTATAACTTTGGATAAAGCTGCTGCTTCCTCTTCCTCCTTGTTTTTTTCTTCTTCTTTCTTTCCTTTTCCCTTTCTTTGGGGAAAAATGAATTAAATTAAATCCTGCAAATACTCAATGCCTATTATGCATGTGTGGCAATGTGGATAAAATATGAAAAATTATTTGATCCTTGCCCTCAGGAAACTTACAGGTTAAATAATAGAAGTAAAATAAAATCAGATCTCCCCAAAATTTAGAAGAAAAATTCCCAAATTCAAGAAAATGTACCAAGTAAAGCCTTAATAGTAAAATAAAATATTTTGAATTTCAGCTCTCAGAATTATAAAATTGCTTCTCCACATTCTACAATAGAATAAAAAATTTGAAAGACTATAATCATGTATAAGACTTGCATGTGGCTGCTTCTCTTCTGATAGTACTTTTGAGCATCTAGACCAGTAACAAGTCAGATTAAATTATACAAGGTGCAATTCCAGGTATAGTATTGAAGGATGTCAGGAAGACTTCTCCAACTCCTTCCAACACCTATGTGCCACAGAAGCCTGCGTTTGCACCTTTTGTAATTCACATAGTAATGCATGTTCCTCTACTGAAACATAAATATCATGAGGGTAATACACAAAATATTATTTGTTGCTTTCATCTTAATGTAAATTAGTTTCTCAAATCCTTCCAGGTGTGATCTGGACTAGTCAAGGGTGCCTTGAGACATGATCTCAGTGAGGTGTTAAGAGGGATATTGGGAAAGAAGGAGGGAAAGACAGATGGAGAAAAATTTCATCTACTTTCCAGTTTTCACTATGGCCAGAATTGATTCTTAGCTTTGAAAACTGTACCTTTGCTTACTTAGGCTTCTGACTATAATAAAATTATAAGAAAACACAACAGGTTAAATAATTAATAACTAATGATAAGATACAAATATGTTCTTCAAAATTATTAATAAATACTTCCCCCATCAATTAACCTTATAGTTGGGTTCTAATCCTACTAGCTCATTGTGTGACCTTGAGCAGATTATTTCATCTTTCTCAGCTTTAGGTTATTGTGAGTGTTAAATGATTTACAAGGCGTCTTTCTAGCTCTAAAATTCTATAACTCTTAGAGATTCTTTGTCTACATTTTTTAATTGAGCCTCAAGTAACAGTTCTTAACTCTTTGGCTTTAAGTAGATCTTTACCTTAAGTCCTCTGTCAGTCATTTTAATGATTGCTAAGTCAATGCAATCAATTGAAGTCAGTATTTAAAGAAATCTGAAATGAATAGTTTTGTAAAGCAAGAATAATTTAACAGTTAAAAGTACAAATTTAAACAGTTAAAAATATACAAATTTAAATTATTTCTTAAGCTATGTTTTCTTTTGTATATACATTTTATATATACATTTCTCTAAATATATATGTATATACACAAAATGAACTATACTATTTAAATTGCTTTTATTGTAGAGCAGAGGCTTTGGCAATCTTATGAAGCCTATGGATCCCTTCTTAGGATAATGTTTTGTTTTGGTTTTGACCTATGTTCATTATAAAAGGAAATGCTAAATTTGCTAGAGAAGTAAAAAAGATTGAATTTTTTTCCCCCTCTCAGTTCACAGACTACCCTGAAATTTATCCATGGGCCCCTTGGATATACATGGACCCAGGGGTAAGAACTTCCATTCTGAACCAATACAAAAAGTTAATAATGATCATCTTTGGCTATGTGCCATAAAGATTAAGAAAATATTTTTGTTAGGCCTAGAGAGGAAGAAATTTTCTAAGATCTGGGTCTGTCTCACTTCTACATGGAATAAATTTGGGTATTTTTAGTTGATGAGCTAACTTAAATGACAAAAAGTTAATTCTGAATAATAAAGGTGACTGATATTCTTTTCTGATCATTCTATCCGTCTCCTTTTCCTGTTTCTCACCCTCTTCTCAACCTCCTTAATGTAGGTGTTACTCAAAGGTCTTTCCTTTTTTCTCTCATTACCCTTTCTTTTTTGCAATCCCATTTATCCCTCCAATGTTAACCATCATGTCTATGAAAATGATTCTCATATTTGTTTATCAAGTTCCAAACCTACCTTTCCAAATATTTACAAGACATTTTCACCTGTTTATTTCATCAACACGACAGGCTTCACGTTTAGAGTACTGATCTTTTTCACTAAAACTCCTCTTCCTCCTGAATGTCATTTCTACTAGTAGTACCAATATCTGCTCTACCTGATTCATTAATAATAATAGCATTTCTACAGTGCTTATATACATCTTCTCATTTGGACCCCAAATTCTTCATTTGTAACTGAGACTGGAAGAAATGAAGTAGCTGTGTGATCCTAGGCCACCTACTTAAAAGTGGCTGAGACACTAAGCATTTAAACCCAGGTGTTCCTGATTCCCCAAGATTTTTATCTACAAGATCACCTGCTGTGGCTTTGTCTTTGACTCTTCTTTCTCATCATTTCTCCATATTCAATGAATTGAAAAATTCTGTTAATTCTTCTAAGATATTCTTTTCATTCATACTCTTTTCCCCTTTATTTCAACTCCCATTTCTCTAAAACAGACCCACATTACCATCAGCCTGTATTGCCGCAACAGCTTCCTAATCTGATTTGTTACTTCCAATCTCTTTCCCTTCCAAACTACCTTTCGTGTAGTTCCCAGAATAAACGCACATACACAGAGACACAAAAAACGTGCACACGTGAATTTTTCTGCTCAAGAAGGCTCATTGACTCCTGCCTCATTCAGATTGTTTTATCAACCATCAAAGGCCCTCCATAATCCATGCTATTGCATCTTGCCAGCCTGAACTCCTGTTACTTTCTCAACATTTTATATGATCTACATTCCAGTCAAATACATTTACTCATTACCTGAATATGCTCTGTGTTCTCCTACTTGTGAGCCTTTGCTCTTGATGGTCTCTATGTTTGGAAATGAAAGGAAAACCACAAGTTAGGGCAACAGATGAGAAAGGTATGCAGGGGAAACCCAGTGTGTGTCTTTGCAAGACAGAGAAGAAGGAATCATGTGGTTCCTATCAGAAATATGCAGTCTTACTTTGATTTTATTAGGGTGTTCTCAATTCTGGGGGTTGTGACTTGAGTCTAATGTGGAACTGAGAATCAGATGTGGATTTGTAGCCTTCCAAATATGCTTGTTTATAATAATAATAATAATAATAATAATAACAATTATATCTTTTACATAGCTTTTCAAGCTATGTGTGACCTTAAAGTTTAACCAAAATTGCAAGTTCCAAGCCGTATCTCTTATTTTTTTTTATGTATTTAATTTAAATTATTTAATTTAACCTTTGGTTGGAGAAAACATTCAGGAAGGAGGGACTCATTGGTAGAAATAAACCGACTCTTGATGCTCAGTTTTCTATTATCCTTGAGAAACCAATGTTTAATCTCACATTATCTCATTTACTGCTTCCCATTACAATTTCACACTCAACTATATACATGTTTCCATTTTGAATCTGCATTTAAATCAAAAGTCCCATAATACATACTAGTCACCAAACTCTTATTGAGGTTGGTGCAGTGCATAGAGCACTAGGCTTGGAATCAGGAAGACTCATCTTCCAGAGTTTAAATTTGACTTCTGACACTAGCTATATGAGCTTGGACAAGTCACTTCATTCTGCCTCACTTTCTTCATCTGTAAAATGAGCTGGAGAAGGAAATGGCAAACCCTCCAGCATCTTTGCCAAGAAAACAAAGAATCAAATGTGACTGAAATGATTGAAGAGCAATACTAAGAAAGAAGAATGTTTGAAGTGGTGTGATTGAGGTAATTTTATTTTTTTTTTAATTTTAGTATTTTATTTTCACCAGTTACATATAAAAACAATCTTTCCTCATTGAGAAGGCAATTCAATATATAGGTTAAACATGTATAGTCATGCAAAACATTTTCGCAATAATCATGTTGTGAAAGAAAACATAGACCAAAAAAATAAAACTCTCAAGAAAAATGAAGAAAGTAAAAAACAAAGTATGCTTCAACTGCATTCAGACCCCATTAGTTTTTTTTTTCTTTGGGTATAGATAGCATTTTTCATCAAAAGTCCTTCAGAGTTGTCTTGGATCATTGTATCACTGAGAATAGGTCATTCACATTATATTATTGTTGTTATTTTGTACACAGTACATTTAGCTTTGGGATTACTTCATGGAAGTCTTTCTAGGTTTTTCAGAGAGCATCTTCATTCTTATAGCACAATAGTATTTCATCATAATTACATACTCCAATTTATACAGCCATTTTCTAGTTGATGGATATCCTCTCAGTTTCCAATTCTTTGCCACCAGAAAAAAAACTACTATAAATATTTTCTGAACATATAAGTATTTTTTATTTTGTTTTTATTTTTTTTCCTTTGGAGATACAAGCCTAGTAGTGATATTGCTAGATCAAAGGATACGGTTTTATAGCCCTTTGGAATAGTTCCAAATTGCTTTAATGATTAAATTAGTTAATAACTCTACCAACAATGCATTAATGTCTCATTTTCCTTATAGGGATATAGTAGTTCTTCAGAATTGTTTTAATTTTCATTTCTCCAATCAATATTAAATCAGAGTATTTTTCATGAAGCTATAAACAATTATAATCATTTATAAATTGGGGAATGGCTCTTATTTGACTCAGTTCTCTACATGTTTCAAAAATAAGACCTTAACCAGAGAAACTTGGTTCAAGTTTTTTCTCACAATTTTTCGTTAATTCTTTCCTTTCACCTTGTTCTCCTCAAAAGTATTTTGCTCCTGACCATCCCTTCCTCAACATGCCCTCCCTTTATCACCTTTTATTTCCTTCCTCTCCTACTATTCTATAGGATAAGATAAGATTTCTATACCCAATTCACTGATCCCCTCTTTGAGCCAGTTCTGATGACAGTAAGGTTTATTCATTCTTTCTTATCTCCTTCCTTTCCCCCTCCAATATGAAAAGCCCTTTCTTGCATCTTTTATGTGAGATAATTTACCCCATTCTATTTCTCCTCTTCCCTTTCTCCAAGAACATTCCTTTCAACCCCTCCTTTTTTTTTTTAGATATTTTCCCCTCACATTCAACAAACACTGGTGCCTTGTCTATATATACTCCTAACTTCCCTAATAATGAGAAAGTTCTAATGAGCTACAAGTATTATCTTTTCAGATAAGAATGTTTAAACCTTATTAAGTCCCTTGTGATTTCCTTTTTCCTGTTTACCTTTTAATGCTTCTCTTGATTCCTGTTTTTGAAATTTCTATTCAGCTCTAATATTTTCATCAGGAATGCTTGAAAATACTATATATCACAAATATTCATTTTCTCCCTGAAGGATTATACTCAGTTTTGATGGGTAAGTGATTCTTAGTTGTGATTCTATCTTCTTTGTCCTCCAGAATACATATCCCAAGTCCTCCTCTCCTTTAATGTAGAAACTGCTAAATCTTGTATCATTCTGACTGTGACCCCACAATCCTTGAATTATTTTTTTTCTGGCTATTTCCAAAATTTTCTTGTTGACTTGGGAATTCTGGGGTTTGGCTATAACATTTTCATTTTAAGGATAGCTTTTAGGAGGTGATTGATAGATTATTTCAATTTCTATTTTATCCTCTGATTCTAGAACATCATGGCAGTTTTCCTTGGCAATTTTGGCAATTTTCTTTAAAGAAAGGCAATTTCTAGTCACTTTTTTAATCATGGCTTTTAGATGATAATTTTAAAATCATCTCTCCTTGATCTATTTTCTGGGTCAGTTGTTTTTCCAAGGAGATATTTCACATTGTCTCCACTCTCACCAAGGAGTAACAAATCTTTCCAGCCACCCTTCCAAGTTGTCCTCAATCTCTATGCTGAGAGATGTGGAAATCACCTCTACTGCCACTGATTTAGTCACCTTGAGGTCCACTTTTGACTTACTGGGGCCTGGTCTGTGCTGGCACAGTCCCACAAGATTGGGCTCCACTCTTATTCTGGTGACACAGGCCTTCCATGTTGTCCAGGGATGGAAAATTGTTTCACTCTTTCTGTGGGATCTGATGTTTTAAAATTTGTTTAGAATCATTGTTTAAAGCTATCTGGATGGTTTTAGGGAAGAGCTTGAAAGACTCACTGCCTTTACTCTACCATCTTCTCTCTGCCCTCCTATCTTCTCTTTTAGATTTCCTATGATCTGAGATGGCTCTCAATTGAAAGATAATGGATTATTGAGGATGTCTATCAGTGTTCAAAACTAATGGAACTCTTTGCTATAGGATAAAGGGCAATGGTTTAGTAGTCAAGAGACCTGGGGTTCAACTTTGAGGTCTTATTAGATTTCTTTTTTTATCTTGACAATTTCTTGAAATCCTTCCCAATACAAGTTAGGCTACTTGGGTTAGTTAAAAACTGGGTTTTTAAAATCTATATTAAGTCATTTATATCATCCAACTTCCATAGCTTGAATGTTCATTTCTCCTAAATTCTATATTCAGCCCTTGTCTCTCTCCTGACACTCCCATCACCAATTACCAATTAAGATGTTTTACATTGGATGACTTGCAGGCGTCAAACTTAACAGTTCTAAAATAGAACTCATTTGTTTCTCATACATACTACTTCTTAGCTTCCCACTAGTGATTGGAACTCCATGAGCTTTCTGGTCATCTAAGTTCACAACCTCACAATGGTGTCATCTTCCAACTCTCACTCAACTCACTGTATCCAGTTTGTTGTTGAATCTTGTTATTTCTATTTCCATAGTATCTCCTCACACATGTCCTCTTTTGTCCTTTCTATAGTCAGCATAGGGCCTTGTTATGTCTCACCTGGATTATTGCAATAGATTCCTAACTGGTTAACCTGGCTCAACTCTCTCCTCACTTCAATCTTTCCCCCATAGATAGCCACAAATTTGCACAGTAGGAAAAAAAAATGTATTTGTGGCTATGTCACAGACCTCCTTCCCACTCCTCATTCAAAAATTTCCAGTAGTTCCTCTATTACCAGTAGGATTAAATATAAAGTCCTTTGTTTGACATTTAAAGAAAACTCTTCATTACTTGATATCTTCTTATTTTCCAGTCTTATCATGCATATATATATATATATGTATATATATATATATTATACACACACACACACACACACACACACACACACATATATATATATATCTTCATTTCTTTCCTTTGTACTAGTCATCAACATGCCTACAAATCTCTCCCTCTTCACCTTTGTCTCTTGTAATCTCTGAAACTAAAGGGATGTCCATCAATGGAGAATGGCTGAATAAATAGTGTCATGTCATTGTGGTACAATATTTATATAAGAAATGATAAGCAGGAGGCTATCAGAAAAAACTTGGAAAGTCCTCCATGAGCTCAAGCAAAGTGAAATGTACTGTGTATATAATAATAGCAAAGTTGTAGGATGATCAGCTGTGAATGACTTTGCTATTCTTAGTAATACAACGATCTAAGACTATTCTGAAGGATTTATGATGAAAAATACTATCCATTCCCAGAGAAAGAATTATGTCTGAATACAGATTAAAAAGCATACTTTTAAAAAAAATTTCTTGAGGGTTTTTTATGTTGTTGGAGAATTGTTTTTCTTTCACAACATGACTTTTATGGCAATGTTTTGCATAACTTCACATGTGCCTTCTTAATGGGGGTGTGAGGAGGAAGGAAAAGAATTTGGAACTCAAAGTTTTAAAAACAAATGTAAAAACATTGTTTTATATGTAACTGGAGAAAACAAAAATATTAAAATATTTTAAAAATCCTCAACAAGACATCTTTTCCTTATCCCCTTTCCCTTCTCCCATCTACTGGTTCCTTTATCTGTAAGGTTACCTTGTATTTGTGTATATATCTTATATATGTTTATATGCATTTTGTATCCCCATTAGACTGTAAACTTCTTGAGGATAGGAACTGTTTCATTTTTTCTTTGTATTTCCAGCATTCAGCATATGGCTGAGGCATAAGTACTTAGTAAATGCTTGTGATTTGTTGTTCTTATATATGTGCATATGTATATTTGTATGTGTGAATGTGCTTGTCTATTATAATGTTTGAATTATAGTAAAATGACCAGATAAAGTGGAAAAAATCTGTTGAAACTAGTTGTTGCATATTAGTCCAACTGGATTCAGCTTCTTTTAATTTTTTTCCTGAATTCTTTTCAAACCAGTTGGTGTATGTTAGTCATGGTGCCAAGTTGTGTCATATAAAAACTATTTGCCAGTGTGTAGCAGAATAAAATAGGAAATCATGTTTACATGATCTGTTGTTTAGATTATCAGGAGGCTAGGGGATCATATTCTGATCTTGGCTGTGGCTTTCTAAAAGTCTGCCCTCAAGAGCAGGACATGGATTCATCTTATTCCCTTTATGTCCTTGACCAAGATACTTTCTGTCTATACACCTTATTGTAAGCGGGTTGAACTCAATGATCCTGAGGCCCTTTCCAGCTTAAAATTTATTATTCTATGAAGAATCATTCTTTCATGTTTTGCCTTTCCATGAAATCTTTGATTTCCTGGCTGGTAATGACTTTACACTTGGGCCTTACCTTGTATTTATCTTATTCCCAATGCATTAACTTTTCATATAATATTTCATGCATACATCTTATCCACATACTAGATTATAAATTACACAGATACAAAGATATATTATGTGTCACCTAAACTTTATACATTTCTCTTCATTTGACTTAGTCCTTTTTCATGCTTACTAATATTTATAGACAATAATTTCTTTAGTGTTGACATTCCCATGAATAGAGATAGCAAGCTTTGGTGGAATATCTTTCTTTACCCTTTCCCCAAACTGAATTTTTCTAAGTTTGTCCTGAGATATACAGGCATGAAATCTATCACTAGATCCCCAACTACTATGTACAAAGTAGACATTTAAATAAATGTCAGCTGAATCAATCAGAATGAATTCTATATTGGGGGTGGGGAAGCTTTATTTCATTGGAAACCTGACCCACAAAAAAGTCAAGTCAAACATTACATAAGTCAACAATATTTTGGAAAAAATAGAACTAGAAAAATATTTCATTTAAAAGAAGGGACATAACCCATCAAATAAATGAAATATTTAATTTTAAAAGTTCAGTTCTACACATTATATTTTAGAGCTTGTGAAGGGTTGGTACACCAAATTTCTGGGGTGAACAGATAGCTTTTAAGGAAAATCAGAAAGGCTAATTTATACAATTGATTTATAGACACATATAACATAAGTGGGAACAAATCTCACTGAATTCATTTCATGTGGAAATAGGAAAAGACTATGTGGCTCAAGGATCTCTAGTTCAGAGAAATGTGAATCCTTTTGAGGCAATTATTTATCAGAATTTATAAATTCAAGTTTCCTACAGCTATAAATAAAATTATTACTACTGGGTTAGGTTACAAAGTAAGTCATCCAATTATATTAATAATGACTTCAATACTAAAAATAACTATCACTTAAAGATGTTTAAAATCTTATCTTTTAAATTAATTTCTCAGGAAGAAATCAATCTATGATTAAAGAACACTATCCCTTTGCCCTCTTCTTGAATAGATCTTGCCAGTAAAAATACCTGAAGATATAAGGAAGGTTTAAATTTAGAAATGTAATGACTCAAAGAAATTACTTTTGTAAATTTTCATTTATCAGGATCCAAACTATAATTGTAACCATTTTGATCTATTGCTTTCTTTAATTATCATCAGCCAATATTTATTGAGTGTCTTATGGACAAGGCACTTTGGGGAACATAAAAATATGTGCCAAAACAAAAGGTAGCAACACAAGGAAGTATATGATATCAAAAATGTTGTGGCAAGTGCTCTAAGAATATAGATAAAGGGGAGATAATTTCTAATAAATCTTATCAAGGAAGGATTAATGGAAGAGATGAGATCTGAAATGAACCTCAGAGATAGGTAGGATTTGAATAGCTAGACCAAAAAGGAAAGAGTTGTATATAAACAGGCATATAGAAAAACCCAAGAACTATTATTTCAGGTAAAATCCAAGATTTATTATTTCAAGAAGACATTTGCTGGAATGGAAGTGGATATACTACTACATATTAGGCATAAACTGGAAGTTAGGTTGAAAGGAAGATTAATGGCATTGAAGGCTATGTATAGTCCCAGGGTTCTAAACCTGGCTGTAATGGACTTAGTTTAAAAATAGATTACTGTATTTCAGTATAATCAGTTTCCTTTGTAATTCTATGCATTTTATTTTATACACTTAAAATATCTAGACAGCTGCCAAAGGGAAGCATGCACAAAAAGGCCAAGAATCCCTGCTCAAGTCAGTGAGAAATCTGTGAAGGTTTTGAGTGAGTGGCATAATTTAATTTATATAAAGGTTTTTAGTAAGATTAATTTGGCAGAGCAGATTGGTGGGAGTAGAGTGTTAGCTACATGTCAGGTCAGGAGCCTGCTTAAATAATCTACATATGAGGGTAAGAAGGGTTTGAGTAATGGCGGTAGCAGTGGGTGGATTCTAGAGATACCATAAAGGAAAAGTGTAAAGGAAAAGTATAAATGATCTGGTGGTTGGTCACATGTAAAAGGCAAGGGAGAAAAGATTACATTTTGGGTAACTAAATAGCATTAATAAAAAGAGGGAGGCCAGGAAGTAAGATGGTTTTGTTTATTTCCATTTTAGGCACGTGGAATTTGAGTAAACTTTGTACAAAGGGAAATGGCCACACAGTTAGAAACATGGAGATGTAGCTTGTGAGAGAAGTCACTATTGGAGATAGAAAACTGGAGGTTTTTGAAGTAAAGATGGTAGTTGAAATCATATTAGAAAAGATCCTTTATAAAGAAGATATACAAAAAGACCAGCAAGGACAGAGCTTGACAAATCCATTTTGCTGAGTGGTTGGAGGAAGACTACCAATCAAAAAGTCCCTCATCCTCTCATTTTGATAAATTTCTCATTGCTAAGTTGCCTCCATTAGAAGAGAAGTATAAACTGCCAACAATGATTTGGAAATGTTATCTGGAGCAAGAAGCAATCAGTGGCTTTTACCAAAAGCTAAAGAAAAACAATGTGCGAACACTTAAAACTGAAAAAAAATTCTAACTGGAAACTGGTCTGATGGCATTATGATGATGTACTGGAGAATATGTGAATAAAGGTAAAAGTAAATAGAGATTATGTTGTTATTTTGTTGTTGCTTTTCATTTGTTTCACTTATCTCCATTTGGAGTTTTCTTGGCTCTTGCCCAGAGTCACAAGCTTCAAGTGTCTGAAGCCTAATTTGAACTCATAAAGAGAAGACTTCCTGATTCCAAGTCCAGTGCTCTATCCATTGCACTATCCAGCTACCCTTCTATGCTATTACAGCAATATATTAAATATTTGCTGTACTGATAAGAGGGGCAACGAGAGGACATAGTGGACAGATCTGGAGTACAGAAGACCTGAGTTCAAATTTGACTTCAGACACTTATTTACTATCTGTATGAACTTGAAGTCACTTAACCGTGTTTGCCTCAGTTCATTTTCCAAGAAAACCCCAAGTAGTATTACAAAGAATTGGACACGATTGAAATGAAAACTGTTGGAAAAGGATATTGATAAAGCTTTCTTAATGAAGATCAGAAAGATAGCAAGCACCAAAGCAAGATACAGTAACAAATTTAGTATACTTAAACTTATCTTGCCATCTCCTACAGGGAAACCCTAATTTAAGATGGAAATTGGCTATAGTGTATTAATAACAGTATCACAAAATTATATAGGTCAAGAAATCTTTATGTGGGGTAAGTTATGCCGACCTATGTAATGCTGAATCATCTACATTAGAATTTTGCATTTCAATATATTCAGGCTCTTGCTGTAAAACCCAATAAATAACTAAATAACAAAGAAACTGTATTTATTCATTTTTAATTGTATTTATTCATTTTTATCTTGTTTTCCTTATTAGGAAAACAAAAAATCCATTTAATTAATCATGTAATTAAAACCAAAATGAATACTAAACTTTTATGAATATATTTCAAAGCTTTAAATGGATATTTCATGTAATTCTCACATTTTCTGAAATCTGATGTCATATTATGGGAGAAATATTTGAATTGTCAAAAATGTTTAGAATAACAAAACAGTATTTTATAATTGAAAGAGACCTTAAATATTAACTTGTTCAAAATACCTCTTCTCACATTTAAAGTAACTGATGGCCAAGGGGGCTAGCTAATTGCCCAAGGTCACAGAGCTAGTTAGCAGAAGAGCCAGGATTAGAACTCCAGAATTCTGGCTTTTGATCAGTGTTCTTTTTGCTAAATCATGCTGCCACTTCTGTAGCATGTTTTTTTTTTAAAATGTTTTATGACCTCTCATTAAGTATGTGATAAGAATGGAATTACTATGACAAACTTGCAAAAATCTCTCCTGTTAACTTGAATTTCTGGGTAGAAAGAATGTATTTCATACTTCTTACAATTGAAGGTTAAGACTTCCTTTTTTCTTTTTCTTTCTTTCTTTCTTTTTTCTTTTTTTGCTGAGGCAATTGAGGTTAAGTGACTTGCCCAGGGTCACACAGCTAGGGAATGTTAAGTGTCTGAGACCAAATTTGAACTCAGGTCCTCCTGACTTCAGGGCTGGTGCTCTATCCACTGCGCCACCTAGCTGCCCCAAGGTTAAGACTTTCAAAGAGAAATAAGGAATATTGATATATTTGTCTCCATAGAGGGTGATGAAGAACAGAATTTGGTTTTCTGGACCATAGCTTAAAAGTAGTAGTTCCTGATAAAATATAGATTATTTCTCATGAGAGGAATCTACTTGGTTAGAGAATTGTCAATATAATTAAGAAAGATTTAAGCTCAAAATAGAGATAAAAATACTTAAACAATATAACCAAATACTAAGGAAGGTACTAGATTGATAACATAGAAAGAATATAAATGAAAGAAGTAATAAGTAATTTACAGGAAAAAGGATCTAGGAAGAGCACAAGCACATTAAAAAGCTATATAATAAATGAACAGGATATATTTATTACTAGATAATAACCTTATGTTTTATGTACATCATATAAAATGTAAAACACTTTATGCCCATTAGATACATTATCTAAAATATAGATATAAAGTGAACATGAAATTTTAAAATAAAAAGTGCAGCTTCCTAGCTGTCACTGAGACTTTGTGACTAGATATTCATGACTGATTTATAGCAATGACAAGATATGCTATTACTCAAAATATCTTTTACAATACTGGTTGATAACATGGTGGAGATATATAGCTGATGATAAAAACAGATAAATTTGTGCTATTGTTGTGAGAACATATTATAGACCACCTGGAAAGATGGAGGGTACAGATGATATTTTTCTAAAACAGATCATAAAGTTAGTACAGATGTAAGCTGTAATAAATAATAGGGTATTTCAGTTATCTGAATCACATCTGAAAGAATTCTCAATCATCTAAAAGCATAGCAGCTATTATATTTTTTTGGCTTCCCTTGTAGACAGCTCTCAGAAAGTACCAAATTATGTTGCTACTCTGAACATAATACCCAGCAAGGGAGGATTTATGAGTGAAGTAGAATAGGACTGTCAGGGGAAAGTGGCCATGTCATCCTATGACTCTTAGCCAAGTGGGATAGACTTTTCCTACTGATCTTCTAAATTATTTTGGACTGGAAATTGTGTCACCCAGTCCTTTTTTGGTTATCCCATTTCAGAGGCATTATTTTAAAGTTGTTTGGGGGGAATTTGGGAGAGCACAGGTGAGTTCTTGCTTTAACTCTGCCATCTTGACTCCAATGTCTATGAATGTCTATGAATATTAACCATATTTTTATATGAAAGCCACAAGTATTAACTAATATGTTCAGAATCAAGATAGAAAATGAACTCCATAGGCTGGAACAACAGGCCTAATCTAATAATTAAGATGAATTATGATAGGGAATAAATATGAAGTTTCTTCCACAAAGTCCTCCTCTTTGTGGCCTGGAGGTGACCTTGTGTGAATGCAATACCAGTGAAACATATACTCTGGCAGGAAGTTTTCAGTCTAAGTAAGAGACCAATTCTGCTGTCTGAGGGATAGCCTTGTTAAATTAAGTACATCATCAGTAGATGAGCCACTAAGTGATGAATTATCTGACCAATGTAATCCATAAAAGAGAAAAATAAGAATATGACCTTCATTCCTATATGGCCTCCTTCTGGCGCAGTAGTGATTTTGGTAAAAATGGCAGAAAAAAGGGAAAGAGGATGCTAACCATTCCATGTTTTAGAGTATATATAAAAATTAGAATTAATCTATAAAAATTGGTGTTAGATGCTATATCCAAGCAAATTACTAATGAAATGGCAAATTACTGGAAGAAATTAAGCCACATCACTATTGTCTGAAGAACAGAAGACTTACATGAGACACGATATAGATTTCTTTAGGTATTTGAATGAAGTGGGAAAAGATTAGATTTGTTTTGTTTGACCACAAAGGGAGGAACCAGAAGCAATGATCAGGAATTATAAAGATGCAAATTTAGATTTTATGAAAGGAAAAATTTCCTAATAATTAGAGCTATCCCAAAGTGTAATGAGCTACTTTGGGAAATCATGGGTTTCCCCTCATTTTGAGGTCTTGGAACAGAGGAAGGATGACTACTTTGTTGGTATGTTGCAGTGTGATCATTTTTCTTGGATATTCATTGGACTAAATAGTTGCTGAGGTCCCTTCCAATTTTAAAGTTGGAATTCTAGAGTCTAAAATTCTGTAAATCTGTGATAATCTTATGATATGTGAAGAAAAAAAGACAAAAGGAAATTGCAAATAAGTGAAAAGATGGTTATTCTAGGAGAATCAAACAAGATGTCATGTTCCATTCTATTCCAAATGTCAATTTCATAGGACGTTTAGTCATCTCAGTTGGAAATGTCATACAATGTACATAATCAAAATATCACTGGACTATCAGCTATTGCAAAGGATGAAAAGGTACACAACTCTCCTGTCATCCAATCCAAACCAAAATATCATGGAGGCAGGGTGATGTAGTGGAAGGAACACTGACTTTCACATCAGAAGATCTAGGTTCAAATTTTGCTTCTGCTCCATACTACTTGCATCACCTTGGGTCAGTTAATCAACCTTGTTAAGGCCTTAATCTCTTCATTTGTGAATGAGGGAGTTGGTCTGTTATCCTTTGATCTCTGATATCCTTTCAAACTCTAAAATTTGGAATCTTATGATATATCTTGATACTGGGACATTTTATTGAATAAATATGGGGAAGAATGAAGAAGAATGTTGGAAAATATAGCTCAGATTGGAAAATTAAAGAGATTTTAAAGAAACTTGTAGATTCCTCCAAAGTCTCTTTTCCTACACAATGTCCTTTTCCAAGGCAGCTGGAAGATTTTGAACCTCATTAGTTCTAAAAAATTTATAAAAAGGCAAAATGGATTATATCTGAACAGAAAGGAAATTATTGATTATTAATGCAGATGCTAAATAAGCATGAATGATTTACATGAAATTCAGAGTCAAATTCAAATCAGAAGAAAAAAAAGCAGAAAATGACTAAAACAACTGTACAGCTCCAACATAACATTGAACCACTGATTCTGAAAATTGGGGAATGAAATGAAAAAAGATAATGCTATTGACCTTGATTATCAATTTCCTACAAAGCAATCACTAAATGAAGACCAAAGGAATCCAGCAAATGTGTGGTCTCCTAATCAAGCAGAGAAAGATGACAAATAAGAGCAGACCCTAAAGGTTTAGAATGTAAACTGATTTGTAAAGCACCATGGAGAGGGAGTAGTATATTAAAATTATATACTATAATATCATAGTAAAAAGCAGTGGAAGACAAAACTAGTCTAAAACATGAAACCCAAATGAGCCACATCTTCCTTTCCAGGAAAATTCATAGATAAAATGGGTAGAAAATCATTATATATTAAACAGAAGAAGAAAATAAGAAAAAGTAATATCCAGTCTATCTCAAATGATTATCTATATTGAACTACATCTTCATAAAATACACTTGATTGCAAAGAACAGAGAAACCAAGATCTGGTTGTAATTATGTTTGTTGATTGCACACAATGCACAAAAATTTCATTTGGTTTCATAGAGTAAAATGTCATCTTAAAGACTCTCCACCAACAATCTCTTATTTATAAGTTTAACTCATAGAGATTCTTTCATAGAAATAACTACAGAGATTAACTATTCAACGATCCTTTCATTATTAATGTCAAAGAAGGAAAAAACAAAGGCTTGCCAAATGAGAACATGGTAGACAAGGTTCAAATGAAAGAGGGATCCCTAATAGGGAGATCCTCTAGATGTTTCTGTTTGTAGATCATGATATTGTGCCAATTGTACCAAGCTCTAGAATATTACAAGGTCTCCCTAGTGAGACCAGTGATTATTTAAAGAAATCGGTCTAACAATCCTCTTAAAGTTTAATGGTTGAAACAGTACTATATGACGATTAATTCTGATGGACATGGCTCTCTTCAACAATGAAATGTTTCAAACCACCTCCAATTGTTCACTGAAGAAAGCCATATACACCCAGAGAGAGGGATGTGAAATGTGGACCACAACATAATATTCTCATACTCCTTGATTGATGTTTGCTTACATTGTGTTTCCTTTATCTGATATATCGTTTGTGTAGATAAGATTTTTCTTATGATAAGTTTGGAAATATGTATACATATATTCGATTTGCCAATATTTTAACATAATTAACATGTAGTGGATATCCTGCCATCTAGGGGAGGGGTGGGGAGTTGGGGGGAAAATTTGTAACGGAAAGCTATGTAAGGGTTATTGTTGAAGAATTACCCACACATATGTTATGCAAATAAAATAAAATTAAAAAAAAGTTTAATGGTTGAAAAATGACTTCGGGATTAATCATTTGACAGATGGATGGTCATCCCATTACAATAAGCAGTAGATAAATAATAACTAACACACAGTGTTTTTAAGAATTTGCAAAGTGCTTTACAGATAAAGTCTTTTTTGATTCTTATAATGACCACATGAAATAGATGTCATCATCATTCCCATTTTACAAATAAGGCAACCAAGGCTGAGAGCTGTTAAATGACTTGTTCAGGGTAAATATATAGCATTTGAGATTTGTATTTTGGACTACCTGACAATGCTTCTCATACTATGCCATGTTGTATATCAGAGATGGGAAACATCTGGCCCATGGGCTGGCTATATAAGACCTGTGGAATCATTTGCTAAGGCAACCACAGGCAATGAATGATGAGCTGCAAATTAGGTGCAACACTTTCCCACTGCTTGAATTCTATAAACTGATAATTTATGGTCTATGAATGATATTATAAATATTCAAATGGCCCTTAGGAGAAAAAAGTTTCCCCACCCTTGTTTATGTGAAGACCATGATGAGTAGGGACTCAGAAATGAAACGAAGATGTAGTACTTTACAACGAAAGCAGATTGCATTTAGAAAATTGTACATTACTTTCTTTTTCATTTTTGTCTTAAAAACATTTTTTTGGTTACATTTTGAGTTCCAAGCTGTATTCTATCCTCCCTCCCAAACCTGTACTCTAGAAAAAGCCACCATTTGACACAGACATCACATGTGAAACCCATGCAATACAAGCTTCTAAAAATGAGTTCCTTCTTTGGAGATGGAGAGCATTTCCTTCTTAAGTCCTTTGTTGTTTATTTAAATATTCATATTACTAGTTCAGTTCTTCACAGTTAGTCTTGAAACAATGTTGCTATCACTGTATACAATATTCTCTTCTGTTCATTTCTCTCTGCTTTATCTCATGCAAGTCTTTCCATGTTTTTCTGAAATCAATCTGCCCGTAATTTCTAACAGTACAGTCTGCTAATACAAGTTTGGAATTCAGTAGACAAAATTGTAGCATCCATTGAAAAACATTCCTTATATGTCAGTACTCTTCACCTCCCAGACTACATTTGGAAAGCTGTCATCATAAAAGGGAAACTGACAAACTGAAGCAAATCCACAACAAATGACCAGGAATGCACAAAGTCTTGAAATCATGATTGCTAAGGAATGGTAGAATGAGCTGTGGATATTTAATAGGGGTAAAACTTAGGGTTGGATGATCCAGACCTTATTAAGACCTCATTAAATGTTGGTCAATTCCTTGCCTCAATTATTCATACAAGAAAACCTTTCAGACATCAAATTTCATCTAGACTTTTACAGATTTTAAATTTCCCTTTTCTAAAATGAAGATTTTATACTCGCAAACTATCTTCATTTTTCTCTAACCATAAATCATGATTAAGGTAACAATGTAATGATACAATAGCAACGTGGCCTTGGGCAAATGTCTTAATTTCTTTTGGCCATAGTTTCTTTACTTAACTCATACCTCCTACTCCACAGAGTTATTGTGAGACCAAACACATTTTCCCAGATATTGCTATTATAGTGACCCTGTGGAAAAGGAATTGTCTGCCTATAAGTATTTTTAAAAGATCCAGCCTTTTGGTGTGGAAGTTAAGGTATGGAGATAGGAGGGACAAATAGTAACAAAAGCAAAGCAAGGAAAATGTATGCAGTCAAGATCAAAGGTAGCTTGAGAGCATCAAAGTCTACAAAAGCATAGTAGAAACACTGACAGCAGCAAACACAAAATCTAGAGACAAAAATTAGTGACAGACACAGGAGAAAAAACGCTTTGGCAGTCTAGAAGCCAGAGCAGCAGCCACATAGATAGAGTTCAGGAGCCTTGGGAGCCACAGACTTAGGATGCCTCCATTATCTTTGTATATAGGGAGTGTGCATGATGGGAATGGAGAAACCTTGGAAGGTACAATCTAGGATATATTTGTGTCTGTACATTAAATTTGAGGAGAGATGAATGACAAAAAAGCCCCTAAAGCTGTTAAAGTGCCAGAATTTGACCCCTATTCCCTAAATGTCCTTGTCAAAAATGACCCATTTCCCCAAAATGCTTGATAATCAACATTTAGTGTAATTTGATTTGAAAATTAAGTATTATATAGTCATACCTTGATGCTCTCTCTTTAATAAAAGTTTTGCTAGTAGCAGCAGTAGTTTGACCAGGAGCATCTGCTTTTTCATCTGTAGGAGATCCTATCCCAGCACTAAAATGATAGATTATTTTTAATTTATAGAAAAATACAGCCAGCTTCAGTCCACATATACTCATTTCAATTCACACACGCATAAATCTACATATATAACACACATTTCAATTAATATTACTCATTGACATCAAACAACGTGTTAAACAGGGAGATGTATGTTCACCAAAGGTATTTGCCAGTGTCATGGAAGATGTCCTGCAACAAATTTGTGCTAAACATACAGAAAAAAGTTCAGAAAGGAGTACAGAAACAAGAAAATTATTACCTTATTAAAATTAGTGAGTACAGTAAGAAACAGACAAAAATAACAAAGATTTATGATTACATGCAGTGTTACATACAATCACATTTTCCCCTTTGTTTTTCTTTATGGATTTGTTGATGGAAGATGAATAAATTTTCTTTTTAAGGAGATGTCTCATCAAGACAAAGTTCTCTAAAATACTCTTATTGGTATATATTTTACTTAATGTACTACACTACAAAGCTTTCCCAGCAAAATCCATGACAAAACAAAGAATGATCAAACCATCTACTGGAAAAACAAAGTGGATGAAAAGCATTTTATTTATACTTTGAAATGCATTTGTACTACCAGACTGCTGAATTAGTCCTCATCTATGTGTTATTATACACATATACACATGCACATTTATAAACATATATTATATATAAATATATATTATATATACAAATGTTTATTTATATATATTTATTTGTACATAAATTTATATGTGTTTATATATAAATTTGTTTATATATAAATATATGTATATAGATACATACATATCTTTTTGTATATACATAATCTATCTATCCATCCATCCATTCATCATCCATCTATCATCTATCCATTTATCTATCTATCTGTCTTTCTATCTGTTTATCTGTCTGACTGTCTACCTTCAGCTTGTAGAAGCATTGCCAATGGATGATGAGTGGACCTGGAATGAATAAGAAAATAGATTAGACTTACTGCTTTTAAAAAATTGACTGCAAAGGTGCATCTATTTAATACAAATAGTATTCATGGGAATAACAATAATAAAAAATTCATGTGGTAATTTCCATGTAAGAAATTATACAAAAAATATTATTGAGGAGATATATATGAGTAGGAAAAGTATGTAGACCAGTCATATAAGATGGAAAGACAGCAAACAAGCCCATGCAACAAGCAAATGCCCACCTTATCACAAATTAACAAAGCAACATCTCCAAAACACTGGGTAGAAATTTTGTGAAGGACTTCAGAGAAAACATGGAGAAAAGCCCCACATATGAAAACACAGAAGGTTTGTGATCATAGTTGGTGAAGGTGAATTGGAGTTAGTGAATTCATTTTCACACAGATGCAATAATGGATGCCTTAAAGTAGTATATATGGCAATTTTGAAATCAATCATCATGCGGAAGATTATCAAAATATGAGATTGTTTTTAGTAAATTCTGTACTCCAGAATGTTGAAGGAAAGTGCTGGAACACAAAATGCTTCTTCCTACCTGGTTCTCCCCTTTCTTTGTAAAGAAGAAGATCGTCCAGATACAGAGTCTGAAAACTTCTCTTCTGTAGTATAAGGTGGATAACTGAAATTTCACACATTTAAAATTATATACAAACAAAGTCATT
Organism: Myrmecobius fasciatus; assembly: GCA_023553655.1. NCBI lineage: Eukaryota > Metazoa > Chordata > Mammalia > Dasyuromorphia > Myrmecobiidae > Myrmecobius > Myrmecobius fasciatus. The sequence goes on from JAJPUD010002071.1 coordinate 80,720, forward strand.
GATTTGACAATATTGGTTTTGGTCTCATGAAACATGCAAAAGTTTCTTTAAAGAAGAAAGAAAGCCCTTTTTTATGCTGAGTTTTAATAGTGATGTGCTACAAACAATTTTATGAAACTTTGCAAGAACTAAGATGAAACAACAACAATGTGAAAGACCTTAGTACCTAGCCGTATTGAAATTTTTTAGAAAAGAATTTTGGGAAAAGGAAAGTTTTGCTTAAAATTATAGATGAAATTCTTAAAATTTTTCCTAAGACCTCTATTTTTTTTAAAAAAAGTTAAATTTTTAAAATTAGGTCTCAGTTGCATTCTAGCATATGATTTTGGAACTCTGCAGATATGATTATTAATGGCTGAACAACCCAAGATTAATAAATTTAAAGCTAATAGAAATTAAAGGAGACTACTAAAAGTGTCCTGGGATATGGTGTTTTCTACAAATCTTTTTCTTGATATTATTCAAAATGCATTGCCTAATATGCTGCTTGGTTATCTCTTTATCATGAGAATTATTAATTTAATGATTAAATTAAATACATTAAGCTTTTAAACCTCTTTGTCATTCTCAAGTTAGCATAATAATAATTATTTAATAATAATAACTCATATTTTTTTTAAAAGCACTTTGGTATTATAATCAATATGACCATGCTCTAAGCCATGATTGTTAACAATTCTATAGTAAGTTTTAATGATCATTAGACCTACAGATATTTGCCCCAAAGAATATGAATTGACCAAATGTTGTATCCTTTTAACCATTTATGCCTTGGTTTACTGCATCTGCCATCTGTAGGATAAAAGAATAACAGAATTTATAAAATAAAAAAAAACCATTTAGAATTCATTGATAAAGAAATTCTCATTAAAAACTACATTAAAAAAAACTGGAAAGGAAGGGAAATGTGCACTGTATTTCTTACATTCCCATTGCCTTATTTCCTCTAGGTCATGAATCTGATCTATATTCATTTTCTTAGATGTGCTAGCAAATGAACCTAGAAAATCTCTCCATCAGGAGTCAGAGTTCCAAGACAGGCACTGCAAAACTAACATTTTCCATCAGGAAACCCTAGCTCTAGAAAAAATAAAAGTAGCACAAAAAATTGGTTTCCCCCAAATCAAGAAGTTAATTGAGAAATCACATTTATATGTTCACAATGGATAAAATACTAAATCAGAATATCCAATTATTTAACAGTGACTCACGCAGAATAAGGTTTACTGTTAATTAAGATTATGGCACGCCGATCATTTGGTTCTTGTAAGGCAAATTCTTTCAGAGTCAGAAGTTTTGTGCCAGGGTTTATCTGCAAAATAAATCAAAGATGAGAGACATATAGATCTCATTTAAAAAAGCATAGATATCTAGAGGAAAAATGTTTTTTAAATAAAAAAAATTTAGGTTTAATGGTAAAATTCCTCAAAAATATAAAGGGCTAAAATAGAATGCTATAGTCATTTTTTATAATAAGTATAATTAAGCATTTGATCAAACAGTGAAAGAAATTAGATAACAGAGTTTGTTTTAAACAAACAGATAAGCATTCAAATTAGGCAGTTTAATCTTCTTGGAGGGATGTCCTGAATCAAATGATTTCCTGATAGAAGACATTAAAATAAGATCCTTACCTTATCAAAGATTAAGTATGGTGGAATGTATTTCATTTTTTATTTAAATTTTTTTAAAAATCCATTACTCATGACTATCTGATCTACACAAAATATCAAATATAAACTTCAGGAATAAGCTTATATATTTTAGCATAATCTTTGGGAAATAAAACCGTAATTTTTATCTGCCTCAAGTTTTCCATAGAGAATACCATTATTAGAGGTTTTCCTATTATCATACAGATTGCAACATATACCTTCTGCCATCCAACATCTTTCCTATGTTACCCATAAACTGGGGGAGGAAGAAGAGATGTTGTCCAATAACTCAGGAGTCTTCTTCTTCTTCTTTTTTTTCCTTGTTTTGCTGAGGCAATTGGGGTTAAATGACTTGCCAAGGCTCACCCAGCTAGGGAATGTTAAGTGTCTGAGATCATATTTGAACTCAGGTCCTCCTGATTTCAGGGCTGGTGCTCTATCCACTGCGCCACCTAGCTGCCCCCTCAGGAGTCTTCTTTATTTTCTCTTGACGTAACTATACCAGTGAAGCACATGGGTTGTTTAGCAGTGATTACTCAATTCTCAAAAACAAAAACAAACAAACAAACAAAAAACAAACTAGTCCATCATATTTTTTACCATACATTTTGTAATCCATGTCCCAAAGTCCATTAATTTGGGTGGTTGGAGATCAACATCTTAGTCCTGCATGAGGGGCTAGAAAGAGCTGATGAGGGGCAAGGTTCCCCATTCAATACCCCATGGAGAACATCAAATCTTGAATGTTTTTTTCTGATTCATTCAAGCCTTCAGACTCTCCTGGCTTCCATCTTTGAGAAGGAAAATGGAAGAGACCAACCTTATTTCAAATGATGAAGGAAAAGACTCCGAGAAGATGTGGGAGGAGCAGATATATTCCATCATGCTTCTATATTCACTCTGCTACTCTAGAGGCTTCAGGAATTTTCCCCTTGGGTGAGACCAGGGACATTCTCCCTTTGTTGAGCTGAATTGTCTCACTCCCAATGGGAGAGATCTCTCATTCTTGGTATATATCTTTGTCCTATGTTTGTTATTGTTATTTGTTCAGGGGATCCAATGGATCTTATCATGCCAATTCTGTCCACATGATTTTCTTGGCAAAGATACTGGATGATTCTTTTGAATTGCCTATTTATGGCAATTGATTGATTCAAGTTTTCTATTTAAGTATGTGTTTATACATCTGTTCATATCCTATATTCTTACATCATATACTTATTTTAAAAGGCCAGAATAGTTGTCTTAGTTGAGTACCCTATCTTTTCTAATGCCTTTATTTTTTTCATGAGACTAATTGATAGTCTCAGTGTACATGAATAGCTGATTTAGGAATGACTCATATCAGGAATAGAAAATTTTCTGTTCAATGAAATCAAATTTAAAATTTTTATCATGTTTATTCAGTATTTGACACATCCCATATCTTCTTATTCACTTCTCAAATAAAGTATTCCTTATGTTTAGCTGAACAGGTTTTGTATACTATACAAGTTATGGGCCTCATTCCGTATTGCAGTTCAATATTTTCTAATATATTTCTCACTGTTCTTGTTAAATACCCCCTTTTTATGTCATAAGCTTCAAATTATGTGTATATAATTTGAAGGACTCTATAGAGTTCTATATAGAGCTTTTAAAGCTTTTCACATATAACAAATATCAGTACATAAGCTATAATAATTTTCATAGTGTTATTTCTGAAAATATTCCATAAAATGATGTTTCTTACTGCCTTTCAGTCCAAATAAAAAGCTACTCCACAAATTCAGTAATTTGTCTATTTCAGGAGAACCTGTGAACCATTTTTTTTCTTTTAGCTACAACTTTCTTATGTCTTCTGGTTTTAATTTATGTTGAAAATAACTAGACTGGTGTGATTCAGATTCCTCTAGTGGACAGTCACTGATCACTAGACAATGATGCCATAGAGCATCATCATCTAAGTTAAAGTTCTTAACTTAGTCTTAAAATTGATATGGTTCTTAGTATCCTCTGTTCCCTTTTCTACCTCTGATACCTTCACCATAGAAGTAGAAATGGGCTGCACAGAACTGAGGGCCAATTTGCATTTTTCTTTAAGAGTCATGTTGGTTAAACAGCCTCCTGAGGATGATCCATACTTGTGTAGACTGGTTCATGAGAAACAAGATACCCTTTATTACTGAAGTTGTACTTAAATTCTCAAACTCATGATCACTGCCACACCACAATGCAGCATGGAGAGGGCCTTTTTACCTACTCCTTTCTTAATCAACAATGTATTAAGTATTGTTACATATTCTATGGAAAATTTATTGAATTATAAATATTTTCTATTGTAATTAAGTTTCCCTCTAAAAAATTTAGTACTACATCTTAGTCTTAATTAAATTTTAAATTAGAAAATGATCACAAGTTCTAATTGAAATTCTTTTTCTAAAGCTGACATTAAACTCTACAATTATCTCCAATTTTATCCTTAATCTGAAGTTTAGTCAAATAATATTAGCCTATCCAAAAATATGACAATAAGTGATCAAATTTACATTAAAATTATATAAGATGGGCTATCATGGTCTGACAGAGTTAAAATGAGGAGCTGATTTTTTTTATCTTGGGTTTGCAAAATGTAAAAAGATGATAATTATGTAATTGCACTATAATAGCATAATACCAACTTACAATGTAGCAGCATCATTATTTAAGAAAAAAGTAATAAAATTAATATATGTTAAAAAATAGTACTGACACTTACCCGACCAGCATCATAGAATCCATCAGGAATCATATTATTAGATGATAAATAACCAGTCTGACAGTACTTCAGGGAAAGATTGTTATTAAGCAATCTATTATAAGCTGCCTCACTGAAATTATTTTTTCGCCTCATCGATTGATTAATTTCTTCAAGAATGTCCAAAACCCTGTCAACAAAATAAAATAAAAAAGCTATATTCATTCAACATAAATTCTTCACTATTCAAGTCAATTATTTGTTTAATATCCTAAATGACAAATTTGGGGCGGAGGAGTGACAATAACCTCTTTCTTATTCATTGGACTAGTAACTGGCGATAACAACCTTTTCGACCCTGGATTAGTTATTTAATTGGACTAGGCAGCTCTAAATGAGAAACTTTCTCTAGGAATGCAAATCCATACCATCTCTGCAAATTATAGTCTCCTTCAGTCTTACTTTTCTTTTTTTTTAACCCTCCCCCTTTCTTATCCCTTTCCCCTTCTACTTTGGCCCTCCCTTCTATTAACCTCTCCCTTTACTTTTTCTTTTCCCCTTCTACTTCCCTATGGGGTGAGACAAATTTCTATTTCTAACTAAGAAGTATTTTATAATCTCTTGGAGCCAGGTCTGATGAGATTAAGGTTCAAACAATGCTCATTCTCTTTTTTTCTTTCCCTCAACTGTATTAGATCCTTTTTTTTTGTCTTTTCATGAGACATAATTTATCCCATTTGCCTCCTTTTTCCTCTTCTCCCAATACAATCCCTTTCCACCTCTAATTTCTTTTTTATATTTTCACATTAAAGTCAACTTATACCCTCTATGTATATCCTTCTAACTGCCCTGACAAAGATATAGTTCTCAAAGCATCATCTTCCCATAGGGCAATGTAAACATTGTAACCTTTGAAAAACCATAGGTTTTTCTCCTTCTGTTTACTTTTTTATGTTTCAGGTTTGGTTAAATTATTACTTCTTGACTTGCACACAGGTTCCTTGTATGCAAGAATTCCTAGGTTCTTTAAAAGATAAGATGATCTTACAATCTCAAGACTTTGAAGACTTGCTACATTTTATTGTAATCCACATAGTCTAAGGCTTAATGTAGTTGATAAAGCAGAAATAGAAGTGTTTTTTCCCTTGGAACTCCCTTGCTTTTTCCATAATTCAAACAATGTGACAATTTGGTTTCTAGTTCTCTACCTTTTCTAAAACAAGTAGGACTTCTGGTAATTATCAGCTCATATACCGCTGAAGCCTAACTTACAGAATTTTAAGAATAACCTTGCTGGCATGTAAAATGAGTACAATTGTACAATGATTTCAACATTCTTTTGCTTTGCCATTTAGGATTTGGATGTAAACTAATTTTTTCTAATGCAGTGGCCACTGTTAAGTTTTCCAAATTTACTAACAGCAATTTTAAACAGCTCAGCTGGAATTCCATCATCTCTACTAGCCTTATGCTAGCAATGCTTCCTAAGATCCACTTGACTTCATTCTCCAAGATATCTGGCTCTAAATCAGTAATTACACCATCACAATTATTGGCAATATTAAGATCTTTCTTATATAATTTTTCTACTATCATTTTTGTCTTTTACCACATCCATTTTTGCATGATACTTCTCTTGAAATAATTTTCTTGAAGAGATCTTTTGTCTTTCCCATTACATTGAATTGCTCAGTATATCTTTTCCTTTCTTTATTTTTTGCCTTCCTTCTTTCCTCAGTGATTTGTAATAATTTATCAGGCAGCCATTTTGTTTCTTAATTTGTTTTATTCTTTAGAGTGTTTTTGATGCTGCTGTCTCCTATTTAATCTTGTGGACCTTTGTCTATATTCAGGCATTCTATATACCAGATCTGATGCCTGAAATCTATGTGTCATTTCCATTTCATATTCATCAAGGATGTTATTATAGTCTTATAATTTTTACCTAAATTTTGCAATAAGAACTTTATGATATGATCCACAGTCAGCTCCATTTTGTTTTTAATTAACTGCAGAGCTTCTCCACCTTTGCCTGAAAAATATATAATCAACTTGATTTCAGTACTGACTATTGGATGATGTCCTTGTGGAGAGTTGCCTTCTGGGCTGTAGAAAAAGAGTGCTTGTTCTGACCATTGAGTTACCTTGACAAAATCCTTGCTAGTCTCTGACCTTCTTCATTTTGTACTTCAAAGCTAAATTTGCTTGTTATTCCAATTATCTTTTAACTTCCTACATTAGCATTCCAATCCTCTATGATGAATGCTACATCTTTTTTCTTTTTTTTTTTTTAGTGTCATTTCCAAAAGATGTTGTTTATCTTCATAGAACTGATTAACATTAGTCTCTCTGGGAACTGTGGTTGGAGCATAACCTTATATTACTGTGATAATGAACAGTTTGCCTTGAATTTGAACATATTATTTGGTCACTTTTTAGAGTATACACTAGTGCTTTTCTTATCCTTTTATATTGATTATGAAGGCTATTCCATTTCTTAGTAGTGATTTAAATTTACCTATTCCTATCTATTTAAGCTCAATGACACTCAAGGTTTTACAATATAATCTTTCTACCTCCTATTTGACCACATCCAGCTTACTTTGGTTCATAGATGTTATATTCCAATTTCCTGTGCAATATTGATCTTTACAGCATGTAACTTTGCTTTTGTCATCAGAAACATCCTCATCTCAGCTTCCTTTTGCCTTTGGCCCTGACATTTCATTAGTATTAGAGCTACTTGCAGTTATCTTCTGCTCCTCCTCAACAGCATATTGGACCTTTTGACCTAAGGAGCCCATATTCCAACATCATATTTTTTATCATTTTAATTTGGTCCATGGGCAAAGATACTAGATTGACTTGTCATTTCCTTCTCCAGTGAATCATTTTTTTTCAGAACTCTACTATGATCTGTCCTATCTTTGGTAGCACTCCATGGCATAGCTAATAATTTCATTGTTCAAACCTCTCCACCATGACTAGGCAGTGGGAAAAGAAACTATATTGGCTTTTCATTTTCTTCTTCTCTACTTTAGGTCCTCCTAATCTATTGTAATAGCCTCCAAATTGGTCTTTTTGCCCTATTTTTCCCCCTTTTAATCTATTTTTCATTATTTCCCCCAAATAATCTTCCCCATATGGTAGTCTGGTAATGTTATGCTCATAATTGTTAAAACAAAACACTTTAGTAGTTCCCAAATGTTTAATGAATAAAATAGAAAATTCTTTTGTCACTGCTAGCACTTTACCTTTCTCAACTTCAGTCATATTACTTTCTGTTTTGGCCAAAGTGGACTATTTATCACCCTTCTTCCTTATACTCTCCTTCCTCAACATTTGTTCATGTTCTTTCATTTGATTGGAATGTCTTCCCCTCCCTCTTAAGGTTATTCTCAAATCCCATATTTTATATTGGTAGCAATCATGTAGAAATGAATATAACATATAGACTTATAACTATAATAACATAATAATCCTGGGTGCATTAGAGAGAAATTTTTCTAAGTCTATTTGTCATACATTAAACTACTAGTCTATAAGTTCCATGAGGGCAAAGGGGGTGCCTAATTAAACTTTGTATATCTCCCAGTGTCTGTCTAGCATACCATTCTGCACATAACATTGCTAAATAAATCAAGCCAGCAAGTAATTACCATTTATTAAGCAATTACATTATCCGTCAAGAATTTTGCAATTCAAATGATTAAAAACAGAATCTGTGGAGAATTAGAGATAAAAAGCAGAAAGAAATCTACTATTAGAAGCGTCTTAGAAAATTAGACAGGAGTTTGGTGTTTGGCAAAGGTAGCAGAAATTTTGTTTGTTATGCTTTAAGATAGGTGTGTATGTATGTCTGAATATATTAAAATCATAAGGGAAGGAGCCAATGGAAAGTGAATGGTCAAAGTTATCATAGAGAGGCTAGCCAGGGAGATAGGTAACAAGTGAAAGAATCCCCAGAAAAATTGGGGGAATCAGTTTTTGAGAAAATGAAGAAAGTATTTCCCTTTGAGAAAACTCTTAGAAACTGTTACTTTATCACCAGTAGAATATTGATGCTGCATAGATACTCTCCTGTTTAAAGATATAGACTGAAGTATATGGAAGGGTGGTCCTTTTCCTTGGGGAAAGAGAGTTTGTTTCTTAATATTCATCTTTAGAGTATTTGTTCCCATAAGTTTAAAAAACAAGATGTTTCTTTCAACTTTACATATCTTACCACTTATTTAAGTAAATCTCTATTCATACAAATTGTCAAGATATGGACCTAAACAATGCTTTGCTTAAAAAAGTCCATGATTGTAAACCATTATGCCTATTTAATCTACTTTTTATTCATTTGGACAAATTTCGTGTTGTTCTTTATCTACCATTTATGTCACTTATGTAAACAGCGAATAGTTGAACTACTTTAAAAATAAATACAATTTTTGAAGTTAGTATAAATCTGTAATTTGAAAATTACATTCTTGACATTTAGATAAGTACATAACTAAACATTTCTATTAAAATGACAAAAAGAAACAATTCCTTACCCTAGTTTGCATAATTCAACAGATGTTGGCTCATCACTTGCACAAACCATCACGGCCCAACTAGCATGTCTTCTGACTTCATCATTATTTGAGTGTAGCAATTCTACAAGTGGTTCAAGTCCACCTGCATGTCTTAACTAAAAATGGGAGGGGGAAGTAATTCAAGTGTGTATTAATCTTTTTAAATAACCCTGCTTTCTTTAAGAGACACCCAGTAACTGAGAATAGATTTAAAAAAAAATCAGCAACAAAAAATGAAACTATTTCATTATTTTCATACTTAAAGGAGTCATGTTTGAAGTATAGGAAATCTCTCCTTGGTTTAGAAGATTTATTTTCTTTTCCCCCAAACCCTCTCTTTCTTTTAACTTTCTAGCTCTATTGAGGGAATTATTCTTCTAATCAAAGATCCATATATCAAATCAATTGAAGCAGACAAAGCCTTCAACAAAATGTAGTAGCCAATTTATATTAAAATAATAAAACTCATAGGAATAGTTACCTTTCCTTCCTTTAATCAGAATCATTTATTTAAAGTTAAGAACCAGCATAATTTTTAATGGATATATACTAGAAACTATCTCAATAAGATCAGAAGTCTCTCCTGTTATTCCATATAATATTATAAATACTAACTATAGAAATAATTCAAGAAAAAAAGAAATCAAGTGATTAAGCATAAATAAAAATATAATTGCAAAAAATATAATACTTTTAAAATAATTAGCAAGAAACAATGCTTTTAGCAAAATCGAATACAAAATATGTCTTTAAAAATCATTATTATCTGATGCTGAGTGAAATGAGCAGAACCAGGAGATCATTATACATGGCAACAACAGTACTATATGACGATCAATTCTGATGGACATGGCTCTCTTCAACAATGAAATGTTTCAAACCACCTCCAATTGTTCACTGAAGAAAGCCATATACACCCAGAGAGAGGGATGTGAAATGTGGACCACAACATAACATTCTCATACTCCTTGATTGATGTTTGCTTACATTGTGTTTCCTTTATCTGATATATCGTTTGTGTAGATAAGATTTTTCTTGCACACCAATGATAAGTTTGGAAATATGTATACATATATTCGATTTGCCAATATTTTAACATAATTAACATGTAGTGGATATCCTGCCATCTAGGGGAGGGGTGGGGAGTTGGGGGGAAAAATTTGTAACGGAAAGCTATGTAAGGGTTATTGTTGAAGAATTACCCACACATATGTTATGCAAATAAAATAAAAATTTAAAACAAAAAACAAAAAACAAAAAAATCATTATTATACAAAATATGTCTTTAAAAATCATTATTAGCGTCAGATATCTTGGGACTTAATTCCAAAACTAGCTCAGTTCCCTTCCTATTCAATTATGGGTCTAGTCTAATTTCTATCTTGTGAGAAAATTCAGTTATGGGAAGTGTGAAAAAATGTTTTTGTATTGTTGGAACCTAGCTTTCCTTGGCTGAGAAACTGGAGCTCCTTGAGCTGCTGTTAGGTTATGCTGACCCACTCACATCTGAAGATTGATACAAGTAATTTTCTCACAATTATGTATCTCAAGTACCTTACATGTCTTATCTGAAAACTGATACCATACAGTCAATTATAATTTCCATTTTCCTTTGATTGAATAGAGAATATTTGAGGCATGGGATACCACTTTTTCTGATTTGGGGGAATTGTACCTGTTCATCCTTCCTCTCCCAATTTAGAAAGTACCTAATCTTTCCTCCAATTAGAAGTCAGATTACCTAATTTTCCCCTAGTTGATTTTCTTAATTAATTGATCTTATTTGATTGTTTTTAATGCATAAAACTTTGTCTCCCCCTGTATTTGGGGTACTGGTACCAAAGCTGAGGAGACCTGGTCCCAATTTATTATGTAATTGACATGTATTGCTTAATAAATCAATATGTTGGGAAGCTTGAACTTTTATTTACTCAGTCATTTCATCTTTCACTTGCCAAATTAAAAATGTTTAAGAAAACAATGTGGAATGAAATAAGAAGAATAACAGAATTTTTTTTTCATCCTTTGACATACAGTCATCTATCCTTTGACATACAGTCATCCTGTTATTATATTTTGGCTTTAGGAAAGTTAATGAAAACAAGAAAAGGACCGATATTTATAAGGGGAAAATAATACAGGGAAAAAGCTGCAAATGAAATATTTGACCAACAATTCAAAGACAAACTAACATACAATAAATATGATGGAATAACATTAGACAATAATGAAATTATGAAGATTTCAGAGAAACATGGAAAGACTTGTATGAAGTAATCCAGAATGTAGAGCCTAAAGAACCATATACACAATAACTACAGCAACCTAAATGAAGAAAATAATAAAAGACAACAAATATCAGGTTAAGGAATAGCTGAGATTAATAGAGCACCTTTAGGTTTCTAAGCATAGTTTTATATTTTCTTATTTAATTCACCCGACAACCAGATGAAGTGGCTCTGCAGATAGGATCACTTCCATTGTAGAGATAAAGGAAATAAGATAGAAAGATTAAGTGATTTACCTCTGGAAGCACAACTAATATGTATCAGAGGCTCACAGGATTTGAACCCAGGTTCCTCCTGATTCCAAATCCAATGGTGTCTGACAGTACTCCCTCCCTTCCAAATTACAAAGACAACAGGAACAAAAGCTGTGTGCTTTCATTGTAATAAACAAATGTTAAACTATAAAACACAGTATTGCTTACTCTTGTGGGCAATAAGGTGTAATGGGGAGAGTAGTGAATTTAGGGTCACAAAGATCAAGGTTCAAATCCTGAGCCAGAAACTTATTACCACATGTATGACCCTTGATAATCTCAGGCTCGATTTCTTTATCTCTTAAGTTCTTTACAGGGTTTTTGTGAGGATCAAGTGAGATAATATATGTGAAGGTCTCTGCAAAACTTAAAAAGTGCTATACAAATGTTAGCTATTAGTGAAATGACTGCATAAAGTGTTTTTACTTACCTATATTGGGGGAAATTACAATTTACAGTAGATTTGTTTGAATGTTTAAGAAGTGTCTGGGACAATGCAAAATATATTAATGCATCATAATAATTACATAATAATTTTTCACATGTACACAATTATTTTCCTTATATACTTTGAGGTAAGTAGAGCAAGTATTATTTCCCACATCTTATAGATGGTAGTGCAACTAGTATTACTTTTGTTGTAGAGATGTTTCCCATAGAAACAATGGCAGAAATAATGGAGAAATGATGGCTAGGTTCCTAGGTTCCCTCAAAAAAGTCCATTTAGCCAATAACATAGCCCAATATATGACACATTCATGAGAAACAACAGATGCAAAATTATCAATTAAATGAAGAAAGCAATGAAATTAAGGGTTTTTTCAGATTTGAAGTAAAATTTAAATATTAAGAGTGATAGAGATTTTCCTGATCAAGAAAGAAGTTGAATAAGATGAAAGGCAATATATGCATGAGGATGTATATGTATTCATATGCATATATACATGCACAAAGGGAATGTTCATTTACATATATATGAAAGGAAAGTATGATTGTATAAATATGCACGTGACTATAATGTGCATGTGTATATAAACACACACACATATACAAGCTAGATGAGGTGAACTTAATTGAACCAGAGGAAAAGAAAAGCTCATGAAATGTGCCTACTGCCATTAAAGGGAAAGAAAGGTGATGAAGATATATTGGTCCTGACAATTCATCCTTTTTATCATTGTTGCTGAGTGGGAAAGGGAGAAAGAAGAGCTTGAGTAGTTGTTGTGTTTTCAATTTGTCCTTCTGGAATATATGTAATACTTCTTTAAAATCTGCAAAACCCTTTGCCTGAATGACCTCATTTTACACCTGCTCATAACCAAAATATTCACAGCCCAAATGTGAAAAAGAATGAAATCATTTAAAGCCTAATAGGAATCCAATAAGATGTATTTAACAAGATGAAATCCCCCGGGTATTTAAGGAAAAGCTCCACAAATGTAGCAGCAAATATTAAAAAACAAACAACAATAAAAACCAGACTGAAGAATGATCAAGAAATCCAAGGAGAAACTACAATAATTGTAATTTGCCAACTTAGTGCAAAGAGCCAAAATCCAGCTAGAAATGTGTGGCCCAAGAGGAAACTTTCTAGGTTCATGACCAGGACAAGCCAGAGCATTTGTGCAGTTTTATTTGGGGGTAGGAAGATGAGATTTGAGACCAATCCTAACCTACAATGCTTGAAGTTTACAGCTGTGCCATTTTGACCTCCAAGCGGGGTGCAAACCTTCAGGACTAACATTAGGAAAGCAATATTTATGGTGCCCTCAAGTCAGACCATGCACAGAGTCCTACTCCTCTATCACTCCAAAGTGATATCACTGGTCCTTTATTGGCCCCCTCCTCCACCTCACAATCTGAGCTGGCTGAAGCCTTGCGTGACAAGAGCACTACCAGGGAAGGCCTTTTATTCCTTCAATTCAAAAAGTAAGGCTGCAAGGATCATGGAGCCAGAGACATCAAAAACACAAACCCAGAAGAAGAAAATAAAACCCCAACATTTATAAACAAAGCTGCAAAAAAAGTCAAGAGATTTTCCACAAGCTCTCCTGAATTTCTGAAAGAAAGGAAGAATTTGTAAATGATCATATACAGTGATTATATGAAAAACTGGAAAGGAAATGAGAGCTCTGAAGGAAAAAAAGGAAGGAGAGTAAACACTTTAGCACAATGTATATAGTATAGTGACTATGTGGTTGGTGGTTGTCCACCCCAGTGACATTGCTACATCCAGTTACAGCACGTCCAACTGCAGCTGCGAATGCTCTGCCACAAGTTGGACACAAACAGTCCCTATGAACATTCCGGGGTGGGGGGAACTCTCTAACCTTGTGCATCTTGCATTTCTTCTGAGCTAATTCAGTTTTGCTTTGCTCACAGAGCACAGCACCTTCTCTAATGAGGGCACACCATGCCGGGCAGAAGGTCTCCCATGTTGTATAATCGATTCTAAAAAGCAGGGGGCAGCTAGGGGGCAGCACAGTGCATAGAGAGCTGGACCTGAAGGTAGGATGCCTCAACTTCCCAAGTTCAAATCCAGCCTCAGACACGTACGTATCAGCTGTGTAAACCAGCACAAGTTACTTAACCTGATTTACCTCAGTTTCTTCTTTTGTAAAATGAGCTAGAGAAGGAAATAGCACAATTCTAGTATCTAGGCCACAAAAACCCCAGTTAAGGTCACAGAGAGTAGGACACAATTGACAATGACAGAATAACAAAAGTATGTTGTTATAGCCCAACCATCAGCAATTAATATGTTTTAAATGATTTAGGTCTGTCTTTATAGGTATAAAGAGTATTTTGTCATTAAACTCCTTAGTTCTTGGTCAGTCTTGGTCAGTTAGTCAGTGGATAAATGTTGGTTAAGTGCCTACTATGAAGATAGACACTGTGCTAAATTCATCTGCCTGTGTCTTAAACTTTTATGTATTCTGTGGTATTCTAAGTGGATTATTTCACCAATCCACCAATTAATAAATATTTATTAAACAACTATTATGTGCCAGACAGTGCTAGGGAATAAAAATAGGCCCAAGACAACACTCAGGGAGCTCACAATCTAATGGTGGAAAATGGATGCAAACAAATATGTATAAACAAGCTCTACATAGAATAGGAGCAAGAGAAAAACAACAGAGAGATGACACCAGAATTAAACTCAGGGATATACGCTTGATCTTGCCATCACCCTTAAGTATTCTGCTTCTATGAACTCTGAAATTCCTTTCTCTGATCACAATTTATGGTTGTTACCTTTCAACACCAGGATTAGTCAGACACATGCATCTCACAGAAGCCCAGCTACCTCCTCTCTTCCAAACCAATCAATTTAATTCAATAAACATTTATTTAGTGTCTACCATGTTCCAGGTACTAGACTAAGCACCAGGCTACCAGAAGAGGTGAAAATAATCCCTGCCCTCCAAAAATTTACAGTCTAATAGAAAACATTCAAATAATACATACAAAGCAAGCTCTGTACAGGGAATGGGGAATAAAATGGGAAATAAATAAAAGGGGGGAAACCACTGGAATTAAGAGGGATTAGGGAAAGCTTCCTATAGAAAATAAGATTTCAGTTGGGACTTAAAGGAAGCCAGTAGCTGAAGATGAGGAGGGAGACCATTCCAGGTAGGGAGGACAGTCAGAGAAAATGCCTGGAACTCAGAGATTTGTGGTCTAGTCAGTAGGCCCGTATCACTGGATTGAGGAGAGCATGTAAGGGAGTAAGAATTCAGGAAAGGTAATACGTATTTAGAATAGAAAAGGTTTTGAATGCCAAATAAAAATACTTTGTATTTGATCTTAGAGACAATAGGGAGACATTGAAGTTTATTGAGTAGGGAAATGACATTAGACTTTCATTTTAGGAAATTCATTTTAGCAGCTGATCGACTGGAATGAGATAGGCTGATGCACCAGCAGCTATTAAAGAGTATTCCAGTTGTGAGGGGATGGGCAACTAAGAAATAATAGCAGTTTTGGAGAGAATAGTTTTGGTGAAATGATAAGGTTGGAATTTGAATTGCAATGGGTTAAGAAGAGAGTAGAGGGAGAGAAAGCAGAGGCACCTATGGCAGGCAGCAGCTTAACTACAAAAGGCAGAAAAAATATAGGACAGAGTCAAAGAGGAGGAAAGAATCAAGTGAGGGATTTTTTTCACTTTAGGGGATACATAGGCATGTTTTTAGACAATAAGAAATAAACCAGCAGAGAAGGTGAGATTGAAAATAATGGAATGGGATCTTTTGAACAAGGAGATGAGTTGGTAAGGAGCAAAGATCATGGAAGAGGGGATGAAGGAGAAGGCACTCTCCTGAGTGATATATGAGAAAGAGGGGCGAAAAGGGAATTCATGGAGAATGGCTCCATTTTTTTCTGTAAAATATGAGAACAGGTTTGTGATTTTTAGCTGAGATTTTGAGGAGCAGGCAGCAGAGTATAATGAGAGAAAATAGCTGATTTCTAGTCAGAGGATAGTATGTGCTTCATTCCTAGCACTCCTATTTACAATCACACCTTGTTTTCCTCCTAAGTACATTGTGGAAAATCTATAAAGTCTCTGCCAGCTCTTAATTCTCTGATTTTAGGTATTTTTAAAAGAATTACATCAGTCTCTCAGTAGATGCTGAACACATAAATTGGAAGGAAGAATATAAAAACTGTCACCTCAAGCCTTGCTTCGGCATCACATGCAATGGCGGCCACAGTGAGAGCTGCTTTACTCTGGACAAAGGTGTTGGAAGAATTCAGAGGTTGGATGAGAGCCCGCATAATGTCGAAGCCCTGGATTACCAAGCGCAGGGACTCCTGGGTAGCCATGTTGGTCAGCACCGTGGCAGCATTGGCAATGGCATTGTCTCTGTTACAGCTTAAGATATTTATTAAGGATTCAATAGCACCAGCTTCAGCGGCAGCACTGGTAAATGCACAAAAAGAGACATCACGATGAAAATATCTTTAAAATGCCATATTGAATGGTTACATCAATGAAGTGATCATTTTATTAACATCAAACACAGACTAGAGTCATTGACAATAGGATCTTCAAGTTTTTCAGATACAAATTCATTGAAACATCAGGTTTTTTTTTTCTGTTAGCTTCTTTTAACCATGTAAAATGAACCATGTGAATTTCTATTGTCCAGTAATTACTATAGAGTGAGAAGGAAATTCTGTGAATGCTCTTAGGCATTACGTTATTGAAAATGTGAATAGAAGGAATACCAGCACTCCCTCTGAGGTAAACAAAAAAATTAATATCTACATGGCAAAATAACTAATTATTATTCTAAAATTACTGACTAATCACAGGAAGAAACTAGTTAATTTCAAACTACCAAATCTCATCTTGCAAAGAGGTTCTCTGATTAAATCTATTAAACACTCAAATAAATCAATGACATACATTCAAATAATTTAATGTTATTTTTGTGATGTTGGCCCATCCATATGTGCCAAATTTTAAAGTTTCTTGTTTCTAATATAATAAACTGATTGATTGTATAGGTAATTATTAAACAAAAAGACATTTTCTCACATTGTTGAAAACTCAATTATCTTCTTTTGAGGAATCCAACTTTAATAGTCTTTACTTTGATCACTTAAAATTCAGGAAACAAAATAAAATTATGAGATAATTTCTTAAAAATTTTAACCAGAGAAAGAAAAGTTTAATTTATTCTTTATACTGAGAATAATTTTTTGTACTTAAAAGTATTTTTTTCAAATTACATGTAAAAATATTTTCAGCATTTATTTTTGTAATATTTCAAGTTCCAAAATTTTCACCCTCCCTTTCTTCCCCTTGCTAAGATATCAAGAAATCTGATATAGATTATACAAATTCAAACATGTTAAACATATTTATTTGAGAATTAGTCATATTTTGAAAGAACAATCAGAATAAAAGAGAAAACCACAAGAAAAAAACAAATGAAAATAGTATGCTTCAATCTGAATTCAAACTATCAGTTCTTTATCTGAATATGGATAGCATTTTCCATCATGTCTTTTGGAATTAATTGTCTTGGATTGCTGAGAAGAGCTAAATCTATTACAGTTAATCAACACACAATGTTGATGCACTATGTAAAATGTTTTCCTGGTTCTGCTTATTTCATTCAGTATTAGTTCATGTAAGTCTTTCCAGGGTTTTTTTAATTCATTGACTCATCATTTTTTATAGAACAACAGTATTCCATTACATTCATATAGCATAACTTGTCTAGCCATTTCCTAATTGATGGGCATCCCCTCAATTTCCAATTCTTTGTCACTATAAGAAGAGTTGCTATAAGTATTTTTGTACATTTGGGTCCTTTCCCCCTTTTTATGATCTCTTTGAATACAGACCTATTGTAGTATTGCTGGATCAAAGAATATGCACACTTTTATAGCCCTTTCAGAATAGTTCCAAATTGTTCTCCAGAGGGGTTGGATCAGTTCACACTGCACCAACATTGCATTAGTGTCCCAAATTTTCCCACATCTTCCCAATATTCATCCTTTTATTTTTCTGTCATATTAGCCAACCTGATAGGTATGAGCTCATACTTTAGAGGTGTTTTAATTTGCATTTCTCAAATCAATGGTGATTTAGAGCATTTTTATATGACTATAGATGCCCTTAATCTCTTTATCTGTTCATGTCCCTTGAAATTTATCAATGGGGAATGACTTTGTATTTTTATAGATTTAACTCAGTTCTCTATATATTTGAGAAATATATCCTTTATCAGAAACATTGGTTGTAAAAATTGTTTCCCAGCTTTCTACTTTCCTTATATAGAATAATTTTTAAAATATCCCATTCAATGATATTTAGAATATTTTACCTTTAATAAGAATAAAAACTTATCTTTTAAAAATCAACAATCTACCACTATGACAAGAAGACACATTCTTTGTCTCCAAAGAATTAAAATAAATATCATTTAGAAAGTAATAGTGCGACATATAGTATATGAGAACCAGATGCATCATATAACCAATAAAGAAATTCAAAGAAAAGGAGTAAAATTGTATGGTAAGAAGTTAGGCTGGTCATATGGCAAAGGCAAGAGATGGAAGCCAAAGTTCTCTACTGGCACTTTTGTGATGTAAGAAGAATTGAAGAGATTATGTTTCAGCCCACTAGATGGATTCCCTATGCTAATGGTAAGACTTGGATTGAAGTTGTATTAGATGGACAGGCACTGATGAATTGAAGTCTACCTCACTGAGAAGAACAGCCAAATTGATGAGATTATAGATCCATTTGATCTGTTTGAATATTTAAGTATATTGTGTTTTATAATAGTCAACATAAGGTCTAAAAGGTTGGGTTTTGTTTTTAAATTATGAGAGAGCTAAAGAGAGCCAAAAATTAATTATGACCCTTACTTTTATGAAAAATGATATCAAGAATAAAGGAACTTTAGATGAGCATTATACACTCTTGTCCCTTCTATACATAGTCATTTTTTCACGTTCATTTTGACCATTTCATAATATTTCATTTTCTTCCTGTTTCAATGTTTAAATTGATTTAACTTGGTTAAAAATATTGTGAAAGCATATTCTATATCTCCCTTAGATCTCTCCTCATCTAGAAGGTCCTTGGGGCAGCATTTGACTTCCATTCTTAAAAATTGAAATTAACATTCTTATTTCTATTTGCTTTTCTTTCTGATAACATACAATACTTATTATTATATATCACATCAACTTACATGGTAATTAGATATATTTTTGAATAAAAATTTTACTATCTTCAATATATTGTCAATTTAAACAGAAACTTGAAAGGACATTATTCTCTTTATGTACATTCTTCTGACTACAAAATAGATTTTTATGCCAGCTGAAAAATAGTTTTTTTTTCCTTTGGGACATATCTTGAACTATTTACTTGGCACCAACAAAAATATGATTAAAGGAGATGATATTAAATAAATAAGTACATATGAGTTAATATACAGTGAAAAGCAAAGGTAACTTTAGAGAAGGTGTTTCAAGTGACTGGAAGGACCAGAGAGGTCTCCTACAGAAGATGGTTTTTGAAATGGATCTTGAGAGAAGGGAGAGGTGAGAAAGTAGAGCCTTCCAAGCATGGAAGAAAACTAGTACAAATTCACAGAGATGGGAAATTAAATATTGTGGGCAAAGAATAGTCAAAGCAGTCTGATATTGCTGGGCTGGACTCTTCATGGAAAGGAGTCAAGTGTGAGAAGACTGAAAAGCCAGGAATAAGGATAGATGGTAAAGAGCCTTAAAAGCCAAATAAGGCAATTTGCTTATTTCTTTGGTAAATTTATTATACTTCTGTAAAAATGTTTTTATTAAGGTCATAATTTTTTAAAAGGAAAAATTAGAAAATAAGATCTAGAAGAAAAAATTTCCATCATTAGTTTCTCCAGAATTTGAAGAATGTTATTATTTAATCCAGTTAAGAAATTAGTAATGACTTTGTTTTGTGTAGATAAAGAGCTGAAATACATTTGATCAAAGTTCCTCATCACTACTATATAATACCTTTGTGCAAACTTGGAATCTGGTTCTCAGACATCTATCCTTTCTTGTCCAGATGATATTGAACACACTTGAATAACAATGTTGCTTCTGCTTCTGGTTCTGTTTATCTTTGGCCAAATTCATTACACATACACACACACACACACACACTCTATATATATACTATATCCATTTTATTAATATGTGATTCTACTTCCCTTCCCATGCCAACACTTTTGTCTAGCTCATATTTTAAAAATATGGTAAATCCTTTTATAAATCCTTTCAGACATGGGTCTCATCCTAACAAATTTCTCTGCTTTTTATGAAGTCAGTTACTTCACTGAATTGAAAACTCTAATCTCCTTTGCTAGCTAACCCTACCTTCATTGTTTTATAGTGCTTAAAGATAAGATATAAGGTACTAAGGATCACTATTTTTGTCAATCATCTTAGTTCCTTTTTTAACAAGATTAATATTTCAAGCAGTAAATTCATTGAACCGGTCAGTTTTAAAGCATGAAACAACTAATCATCCCTACTGTAATACCATATTTGCATGTGTTAGTTAGCTTGGTATTTAGAATCTTGGAATAACCAAGATGCAGAACACTGTCTGAATTATATACTCAAACAAACTGTGGATCATGATTTCCTTTAATAGTATATGCAGAGAGACAGAGCCAAGATGGGAGAGTAAAGGTAGAACTCGCCTAAACTCTCCCCCAAACTGCTCCAAATTCCTTTCAATGACTCTAACCCAATTTTAGAACAACAGAATACCCCAAAAGACAAAGTAGAACATTTTCCAGCTGCAGGCAACTTAGAAGCTTGCAGAAAAGATCTGTGATATCAGGATAGGAGACTAGTGTGATCCCAGTGCAAGCTTTGCACATTTCTGACCCTAGATCCAACCTCAACTCCAACTCCAACCACAGCCCAACCTCTGAATCAGTGGCAGAACTCGTGATTTCCATACCTCTCAGCCCAGTGATACCAAAGAGAATTTGGAAGGTCAGCAGAAAAGGTCTGTGGAACTAGGATGGGAGTCCAGCACATAATCCCAGCCCAAGCCATGCCAGCACAGCCTTAGCCCCATCTCAGTAAGGTGGGACCTCTGAATCTGAATCAGGAGCAGTGCTGTGGGCTTCTGGAGCTCTCACCCTAGAAACACTAGCAAAGATTTAAAAGGTCTGCAGAGAGGGTTTGTGGTGATGGGGTGGGAGTCCCATTGCAGCTATAACAATACAGCCCTGGCCCTAGTATCAGCAAAACAGGGCTGTGTGACTTTAGCACACTCGATTTTACAACTACAGAGGGGTAGAGGAAC
The DNA here is from genome assembly GCA_023553655.1 of Myrmecobius fasciatus. NCBI lineage: Eukaryota > Metazoa > Chordata > Mammalia > Dasyuromorphia > Myrmecobiidae > Myrmecobius > Myrmecobius fasciatus. The sequence continues at coordinate 102,024 of JAJPUD010002071.1, forward strand.
TCTATAAACAGTTCCAGGGCAGAAAAGAGGGCTTGTGGAATGGGAAATGGTCAGCAGCAAAACACTTTTGACTATAGGCAAGGTGAAAAGAGAGAATAGAATACATGGGGGAAATACAGTTAGCAATAGCAATTGTAAAAAGAATTTTGAAGAAAGTTCCTCTGATAAGGTCCTATTTCTCAAACATAGAGGGAACTGAGTCAAATTTATAAAAAATAAGAGCCACATCCCAATTGATAAATGATCAAAAGATATACTTTATGCTCAATTAGGCATGAATACCAAAAGAAATTTTTAAAAGGGAACCTTTTTTTCCCTTTTCCTTTTAAAGAACCCATATGTACAAAAATATTTGTAGCACCCCTCTTCTCAGGGCAAAGAATTGGAAACTGAAGGGATACCCATCAGTTGGGGAATAGCTGAATAAATTATGGTGTATGGTTGTCATTAAATATTGTTTTTCTATGGAAAGTGATGAGCAGAATACTCATGGGGAAAAAACCCTGAAAAAATCCTCCATGAGCTCAAGAAAAGTGAAACATACTGTATACAAAGTAATAGCAATGTTCCAGGATGACTAGCTAGCTGTAAATGACTGCTATTCTCAGAAGTACAATGATCCATGACTACTCTGAAGGACTTATAATGAAAAATGAGAATATTTTTTTATTAGGAAGGGAGATCTATGTCTCTTTCAAAACATGACTTATATGGAAACGTTCTGCATAACTTCACATGTAGTTTCTTAATGGGGGCTGGGGTGGAAATAAGGTAGAGAATTTGGAACTCAAAAATTTAAAAATGTAAAAAATTATTTTAAAAGTAATGAAAATGGGGTTTGAGCTGGGGGGGCGGAGCCAAGATGGCGGAGTGAAAAGGGGACTCTCTGCTTCCTCCTCCGATCTTCTCTCAAATCAACAATAAAATAAGCCTCTGAACTGATCTTCAAGTCAATGAACTCAGAAATATTTGGACACTGCTTTCTGGAGAACTTCATGTCAGGTTTGTCTGTCTCAGACAGAGAGATAAATAGACAACTCCTGTGTAGGCCAGAAGTGAGGGTGGGACTCAGCTCAGCTCATCTTGGCAGAAATTCCAAACTCCAAACTCCAAATTCCAAACACCTGGAGTTTATCTGAGGCACTCAGGACACTCTGCCCTGATTGGGGGCAGGTGTTCTGGCAGACTTGCCTTGTTTAAGGAGTAATTCGGACTTAGTCCTAGCCCCCACCGGCCCAGCACCTTAAGTTAATTCGCCGAAGTGCCCCAGGGCAAAGCTCTTCAGCTGCCTTTCAGCTGCGTTTTTTTTTCCCCTACCTTAAAGAGATATCCATGCTGTCTAAAAAAATGAAGAAGCAAAAAAGAACTCTCACCATAGATAGCTTCTATCAAGGCAAAGAAGTGATGACCCCAGATCCTGAGGTTCCTTTAGACAAAATACCAGACCAAGGTATTAAAGACCATCACTGGTCACTTTTTCAAAAGGCCTTTCTGGAAGATTGCATAAAGAACCTCAAAAGAGAGCTGGAGGATAAATGGGAAAATAAACTGAAATGAGTGCAAGAAGGATACAATATTTTGCAAGAAGGATATGATGCCCTGCAAAAGAGATATAAAAAAGACACCAATTTATTGAAAAATAAAATTAGTGAAGTGGAAAAAGAGTGCAATGAACAAATTGGCCAGTTACAAAAGGAGCTTAAAAAGGTAACTGAAGAAAACAACACTTTAAAAATAAGAATTGAACAAATGCAAGTGAATGACTCAATAAGACTTCAAGAATCAGTCAAACAAAAACAAAAAAAAATGAAAAATTAGAAGAAAATATGAAATATCTCCTAGGAAAAACAACTGACTTGGAAAATAGATCTAGGAGAGACAATCGAAGGATTAATGGACTTCCTGAAAGCCATGATGAAAAAAAGAATCTAAACAC
>JAJPUD010002071.1:113959-139803 GCA_023553655.1 Myrmecobius fasciatus
TGCCATACATTGACTTGCTATTTCTGCTAAATATATATGTATATATATATATATATATATAAATTACTGCACAATGCCAGGGTATTGAGTATTGGTTGAGTATTGGATGCAAATACCTCAATGATTCCCTTGTGTCTCCTCCACCTGTGCTGCCTTCATGGTATAATATCTATTAAAAACAATTAGCATTTATATAGTGCTTGTTATGTGCCCGACACTGCTAAGCTCTTTACAAATGTTATTTCAATTGATTCTCAAAACAACCTTGAAAATTAGATTCTGTTATTATTCCCAATTTACAGTAGAGGAGACTGAGGCAAACAGAATAAGTAACTTGCTTATTTTCAGGTGAATTAAGATAAAACCTTTGCCTTTCTTGACCGGTTTCAGTGGCCAGTTCATTTCTAGAAAGCAGCCCATTTCCAAGTGGTCAGGAATAGGCAAACTTAATGATTGGGAAATTTTCAGTCTGTATTTAACTAAATGGTTCACTTGATAACAACAGAAAAGCCCAATGTTAGAAGACTATCAGTACTTAAAACAGCTTTTTCTATTTTCACTTTGCCCTCTGATTCTAATTTTTAAGATCTGGAAAATTCTCATTCACAAATTCTTACAAAATAATATTCCACTTTTTTGTACATTTTTTGCTTTTCAGGTAGTGCAGTAATTTATAAATTATTTCTTCATGACACTTTTCCCAAGTCACTTTTAAAATGAGATACCATATCTTTTCTAATTTTTTTCCATTTCATCTTAAGTTCATTTCAGTACTTCTTATCATGTAAGTTTCATTGATTTTTATCTAGTCCAATTTAATTTGAGTCAAGTTTTACATCTGCACTAAAATTATTCTCCTTCCATTTTTTCCCTCTAGAACACTCACTTCCTTTCCCATTCTTTTATTTAGAACTCTCATTTTATTATTAGTCATTTAAAACTCTTTCTTCCTTAATTCCAGGGATTTTGTTAGATCTAGTAGAAAATCTATGGGTTTGTTTTCTTTTATTTGGGTTTTTTTGGTGGAAGCTTTGTAGATGATGTCATATTTTTTCCCTGAATTTGTATATTGCATAACTCTGGCAAATATTATTTCTTTCTCATTGGTGTTTTATTGTGTATACTCATTTCCCAGCTTTACTTCTTGAATGGAAATTTTGTATCAAGGACAGATTTTTTTGCACTTCAAAAAGGAATGATGCAGCTTTGTTTTTGGATTTGTGTGTGTGTGTTGTGTGTGTGTGTGTGAAAGAGAGAGACAGAGACAGAGAGAAGAGGGGTAATGGTGGTGGTATCAATGTCTTATCTGGGGCCTAGCTACTGGGTGATATGTCCAAGTATCTTAGGAGCAGTTCAAGCCAGCAGAGTTAGCATACTTGGTCTGATAGGAAGATAGCATAAAAGTGAATAAGGTAGGGATGTTCTATGCTGATGAAGTCTGCCCCAAGCAGTCTTCACCATGGTGGTCTGATACAAAACACACCAAGATCATTACCTGTCTAGTTCTCATCCTGAAGGTTTTTTCACCCCTTTGGGGAGTTAAAACCAAAAAGCTTCAGGCTTTATAGGACTTTGGTTAGATCCTTGTCTGGGTTCCAGAAGGCTAATAACTGTATTTTCTTGTGTTCTCAGGTGGAGTTTTTCATGTGGAATCCCACTTTCCTAGTCCCAACAGTTTTCTTGTATGCACTTAGGCTAGCAATTTTTTTTTTACAATTTCCTGTTAAATTTCTTGATTTCTCTATCTAGTTTTTTTTTTCCTCTTAATTATTGCTAGAATAGTTGTGAAGGATTTGGGTTTTTCTTTTTCTCAGCTTAGGGACCTTTGATTCCTTATGATCTTTCAAGTCAATAAATCAAGAAATATTTATTAAGTACATTCTATTTTTTCACAAGTCACTCAATGGCTTAGCAAATACATTTGCTAGTTGTTGTTTTTTTTTTAATACAAAGATATAGTAAATAAAATGATGATGCCTTTGAAACAATAAGTATTATTTCCTGGGATAGTATTCATTTCAAGAAGAAAATGTAAAAACTAGATTGACAACTAGGTTGTGTAATTGCGTTATCTACATTATAAGACATTGATAAGGTCAGAATTCTTGTTACTAGTCAAGCAGAGAAATTTGTATAAATAGTTAACAAAAAAATATCCTTTCCATTATGTACAGTCAACAAGATGTAAAATGTCTGCTGTTTCAGTGGAGAAGATGGTTAATTTGTCAATATATATGTTCAAACATTAATAATATATGCGCCCTGTATGATTACACAGTTCATTTGAAGTTGGGTTATGATTACATTGAATGTGTCAAGATCATTTTGAGTGATAAGAAAATCAGAAAATTTTGTTAATCAATTATTCATATCATAATCCATAATGTTAAAAATATAAATTTAGGCATATTGAAAAAATCTCAAATTAAATTAGTTTGCATTACATTAAAATACAAAGTAGCCCCCTCTAACCTCACTTCACCTCTCCCATAGAATTTTTACATAAATCTCCACTAGAGGTCAGTATTAAGACACACTTATTTCTATACTTTTGGTGAAATAAATTGGGTATGTCAGAAGAACAAATTTGGATATTAAAGAAACCACTATATAAAGGAAATAACTATAAGACTTTTGTTAAATAACTTCATCTCAAAAATATACCAGTTTTAAGTCTTTTAACCATATTTGCATGTTTTTGTCATTAGATGCATTTTAACCTTTGACATACTTGTATATTAATTCTATAGTCAATTAACATCTAACAAAATGTTATTAAATTGTAAGATTACTCAACCTGGATGACCATCTTTCATCATCTATTAAAATGTGGCCCAAGAGAAGACTTTAACGTTGGGCTTTTGAAAAATTTACCAAGATTTCATTTGTCCACTTGCCAGGAAAGGTCCTTATCTAGTGTAAATAACATCTATCATTAATCCAATTTAAGATATTGTCATAAAAAATTCTGATCAAAAATGACCATTCTACTTCACCCCAGGTTGTAATCTGTAACCAAACATAAAGACAGCTCCAAAGTTAAGCAATCATCTATAGAATAAAATAAACCACAAAATCCCTACACAACTATGGCAACCTCGTTTGCTTTTGTCATAATAAGGTGGGGATGAGGGGAGAAAGAAAAAAAGTTTTTCCTTATGTTACAGTGAAATTATGTGTTTTAGGAGGGAGAGGGGTATATTCTACCCATCAGGCTTTCTTTTATTTGCAAAATACTTTTCTATTGGTAGATCTTCCTCTTGCCCCCATCAATATGTCTTACTATAAATATAACACTCTGAATAGTTTAAGTACATACATAAATACAATGTGAATCTTTGGAATTAAAACAATTGGAAGTCAGATCTCTAATTTTGTGCTAATATGGAGAAATGTTAGCAATCCTAATACAAAATGGCTGCTCACATATTGTCATTAAAACACCTCTAAACATTTGTATTATCTGAATACAAACACACACACTCATTATTTCAAGGACAGTTTTTGCACACTTGGGCATTTCTTCTTTCTGACTTAACACCTGGTATACTGCATAAAGCAAGTACTTAATAAAAATATGTTGAATTGAATTGATTTCTCTTTTTAAAATTTGACTATTTAAATTATACCTGATATATCCATTTTGATTTTTCATCCCATGATCTTATTGCTCTTTGTAAGCCTAACCACAAATACTTTTGCATCAGTAGCACCATATTCCCAAGGGAAGAGCTCTGTACCTGTGGTGTTCTACAAAGCAGCAGCACAAGAATAATCAATTAGCAAAAATTCACTAAATGACTACTATACGCAAACTACACTAGATTTAAGAATTACAACTCTGGCTTTATATGTGAGGAGAGAAATCATCATTTTAGTGCTAAGCCTGCTCTATCTGAAGAATGAGACTCAAAGAACTTTTCTAGGGACCAATTTGATAGTCAAAAAGAAGTAAAAGCAAGTCTGAAATTTGTCTGGGGGAAGAGTGATGGAAAGGTCTGACATGGGCAAGGGAGCTTACCTAAATTAGTTATTTAAGTAAACTGTATACATATTAATGACAAATTTGCCATTTTTTCTTTAGAAAAATATTTAGATCTTTGAAAAAAACTAATGACATATAGTCTTATTCTCAGTTTAAACCATTTTCTATCCCTCTCATATTATAAAAAGGTTCCAATATCCATATTTAATAGGACAAGTTATTTAATATATTTATTAATTGTATTTTGTATAAAGTATATAAATCTTTAAAAAATCTGCCTCATAATTTTTTCTATACTTGAATGAGCTACTGAAAACCCAAGTTAATCAGTTTGAGGTAATGGAATTGAGAAATAAGCTTTTTTTTTCTTGTGGGATCATGTGTAAAGTCTAAAAATGAATTCTGATCAAATCCAACAGATGGCAGTGATGTTATAAATTAATAACAAAAAATTCTGAAGATGATTTGGCCTAGTGACTTAATTTGAAACAAAGTCTACAATGCTAATCATGAATGTTAAGTCAGTGTGATTAACTTGATGGAAAGATAATAGGCAAATGTTTTGTGATTTTCCAGAAAAAAATTTAGTTTTCCAAGAAATAACCTGGCCATTTCAAATTCCAAGAAAAAATTTCTCCAACAGGGTAATAAAGATAAAAGAATAAATATAGCCACAGCAATTATTTGATTGACTATAGCATTTTTTCTTCTAGGCAAAATCTCCTATTTTCTTTGTCCATTTTGTGGTGGTTGTTTCAACTTCAGTATTCCTTTCTCTCTGTTCACATTGTTTCACTTCGTTGAGAATTCTTCCAGTATCTAGAAATATTCTTGTAGCATTTTAGAAAGGCTGGGGCTTGCTAAAATCAGCATAATGTCATCTGCAAACAGAACTAATTAGATGACTTCATCTATGTGAAATCCTTTCCTTTTTAGACTACATAATTCTCCATAACTTTGGCAAGCATAAATCTACCTGCTTAAATTTTTTTCTCAAGACAGGGAATCTCTGGGATTTCTATTAAGGAACTCCTGTTCATATCCTTCCAGATGTTCACTAGAAAGGGTTCAAACAGTATGCTAGAAGCTTTCCTTGCTTTCTCCACATGAAGTTAGCAGCATATCACACAGATTATCTACTTATTATTCCTTGCCCTCAATACATTATTAGTCCATCTTCTCTTCCTATCATACATTTCCCTAATTATTTTGCAGGAAAGAAGACATTTAAAGAGAATCTTTAAGGTGCTGTTTTGCTTTAAACAAATGATTGTTTTCATCAAATAATAAGCACAATAGAATTTTATATGCTCATTGATCTCCTTATTAGTTGATTTCCATTTCCCTCTATTTAATGTTCATTTTTAATTCTTTGGAGATTGTGATGTTCTAAATTTCACAGATATGCAAACATCACCAATAGATTATTATTTAAAAGATGGATCTTTGTTTCTGGGAGAAGCTTTTGATAATTAAATTTTAAGGTAAAAAGGTAGTCCAGTTGGTGCTCTTCCTCCTTTTTAATTCTGGGTTCAACTCGTATATTTATCTGAAATATAGACAAGTCCAATTGGTTATCCATAAAACTAAATGTTCTAATCTAATAATTAGATATTCATCACACATTTGGTCTTTCTTATATTGGTGATCAGATCAAACTCTTTATCGATCTCTTCCTGGTGGTTTTGCAGTCTTCCAAAGCTTATCACAACTTGCATAATATCATTCACAAACAGGAGCATCTAGAGAACCTCAGCACTTTACAGGAAATCCCTTTTCAATTTAGACTCTGCACTGGATCACCTAGTAGCAAACTCCTTTGGTAAGCATATATCTTCCTATATTATGTCTTACCTGATTTTTTTATTAGAGAATCAATAAAAAGGGCCATTTCTGTTATATTTTTCAAGGAATTTTCAAAGATTTTGATATATTGGGGGAGAGGGGAGGTGATACCTTGCTGAAAGATAGCTTGTGCTTTGCTATACAAAATCAGATGCTTTTTTCCCATAATCATCATTTAGCAGAGTGAGATTTTGCATTCTTTGCATCTTTCTATCAACTCAAAAATATTAAAGATGTGGTACATTATAGAATATTGTTTGGGAAAACCTGCCCATTTGCTCATTAAAGAAGCCTTCAATTTGTATAAATGGAGAAGTAAACTTATTGGTTGGTGGTATTAGTATTTTTTCACTTGCTGGTTTTTTTTTGTATTAAGATGTTATTTTTCTCACATCTTTGGTATCTTTCCATCCTTGAAATGCCTGTAAATCAGTCCTTCCATATCTTCATAATTGTACTGCCTCAAGCACAAATCTCCTTGTAAACTTGTTCCAATCTGTCTGCTTTTATCCTCTTTGCTCTCCTTAGAACAGTGAAGTTAGGAGTTCAAGGATGATGGCTTGATAGTTAAAGAGTCTTTGATATTGAAAATATAGTAGTTGTTGAATTGTTTCAGTTGAGTCCAGTGGAAGTTTTCTTGGTAAATAAATTGGAGAAGCTTGCCATTTTCTTCTCCAGCTCATTTAAATGGAGGCAAACAGGATGACAAGACTTGCTAATAAGTGTCTGGGACAAGATTTGAATTCAGGAAGATGAGTCTTCTTGACTCCATGTGGCCCTGTAGCCACTGTCCCGCCTGGCTGACCACATAATGAAAATAATTTGCTATAAAACATTTTTTTTTTGCAGATCTTTTCCAATTGCTTTCTTTTTTCATTTACCTTCCCTTTTATTCTTGAAAGCCCCAATAAAGACTTTGGTGAGCTGAATCTTTGGCCAGGCTTACTTTAAACTTCTTTTTCCCTCTACTACTTCTATTAGATAATGCTGTGAATTATGCTTTGTAAGACTTTACAAATGAGTTTATATTCTAGATTAATGTTGCCGCTGGCTATTCTCTCCCATTTGGCAAGAAAGTCAAGTATCTCCTGAATGAGGTGCTTTTTAAACTCTTTGGTTCTTATGTCATAGAAATTAATTTACATTGACTAAACTTCTAAATGAAAGCATTAAAATTGGTGTAGATGCTGTGAATGCTGTTATCTATTAAATATCAAATGTCATATCTAAATAGATGACTTTTAGATCTATTTGTCCAGCTCTAATATCTCTCCTAACCTCTACTCTTGTATTTCCAGTTGCCTATTGGACATTTTGAACTGGATGTCTTATAAACATACTAAACTCAATATGTTCAAAACTGAACTCATTATTTCTTCCCTTAAATCCACATCCATGAAATCACAAATATTTAGAAGTACTATTATTATCCTATTGAGTCTTCAATATATTCATTTTGCCTTTTAGCAGTAGTTTTATTTCTTGAATTCAGAAAATTGGAAATAAGGCAGATTTAAATGAAGTGATTACAATTCTTCAAAGATTTGTGGTATTGCATGATTTGTAGTTATAAAACTCCACCAAACAGATCTTCAAATGTTTTTTTTTAATTTATTGTTTCCCTAAACATCTCTCCCCCTGCAAAATTCATCCCCCTGAAAAACTATTCCAAATCAAGTACATTTTGTTTTATTTTCTACAAAATACATGTCATGAAAATCTATCAAAGTTTCTTTTATCTAATCAGTTAGAAACATAAAATTTCAAAGCAAGACATTTAACTAAACATATGTTTAATAGCAAAGTTGATGAGAAGAAAAATTCTCCCACAAGGTTATATCATCTTTCCCCATAGATTCCCACATTGTTGTGAAAATGCAAGTAGGAATTGACCAAGAAACATGTAAGTAAAGGGCATAGATATGGCAGGAGAATGCATATAACCTGGAGAATAAGTGGGAGTAGCAGTAACTCTCATTTCTCATCCCAATTGGAAACTACCTCTTTTGCTATCACATCTGGCTTCTATCAGAGAGCCATAGACATCATTTGCATTATTAAATGGGTAGTGCCATTGAGTTGCAGGATTCGGAGCCAGGTTGTTGTGCTATGATGCTCTATTGTCTGTCATCTGCTAGGCTATTTTTTGCTTCCAACTGCTTCTTTCTGCTGTCTTCTGGTAGTCAGTGGAATTGCCGTGCGTGCGTGTGTGTGTGTGTGTGTGTGTGTGTGTGTGTGTGTATTTATTTCCTATTCCTATAAAGGTAAGAGATGTCAACTCTTGTACACAGATAGCCTCAAAGGCAATTATTTGTAATTTAAATTAGAAAGCCACAGCCAACTTGTCAGCCATCCCTTAGGATTACTTTAAATTTATGTTTTTAAAAATAATTTTAATATTGTCTGAGCTGCCACTTTCTAGCCTTAGTGTATTAGTTGACTTAAAGAGTATTTTTTCAAATCCTTTCCATGTCCATGATACCAATTGTGGTCTGTGAACCTCAGGAGCAAAAATATAAGGGGATGGATTGTTATACTTTTCTGCCAGTGACAAGGTCAGTGCTCTTTCTATACACACACATCACCCAATAAAATGTAAGATCCTTGGGGCATGGATAGTTTTATTTTTTATTTCACTTATACAACCAGCCACAGGGCACATAGAAAGCATTTAATGAATGTTTGTTAATTGGGCAATTGATCTTTTTCTATAATAAAAATTATTATTTTTGTAACATTCTTAACCAATCAGGTTTTTGAGCCACTCCCATTACTTATCCTTTTGTGTATTGTCTTTCTCTCTCAGGGCCTAATAATTAGGATCAGGAGAAGGGAAATTTGCAAATTCTTACTCATATCAATGACAATTCTCCTTTAAAAGTTCACGCCATCCTGCTTCTATTCTGGTCCTTGCCATCTAGGGACCACCTTCTACCGTAAGTTGTGAAGTCTTCCCCTCTCTTCTAAACTCAACCCCTCCAAAAACCCTGGTTCACTTTTAGATTTCTCAGCCTCAAGTCCCCTAACTTCTATCTTAGTCTACTTTAACTATTCACTTGTGACATACTGAATTTTAACCAAGATGCAACTCCAAATCAAGGTGTCATTCTCTGAAAACTCCCCACCTCCTCAGGACTCAACACGAGTTCTCCCAGGAGTCAGGAGAGCAACTTGCCTCACACCATTCTGATTAAGTCTAGATTGCTGGGTTTATGCCTTCTGTTAACATTCAGATGTGTCTTTTCTTCCCATATCAGTACCTCCCATGGGTCTAGAAACTCCTCTAAAGAGCCACATTGTCCCTTTGGCTGAGTCTCTATTGGCTTAAATGTAAAGGATTAATTATTTTACCCAGGATTGTTTCCCTCTATTTTCAGGATAGTGGAATGGGACTGGTGATGAATGGCAGTAAAGAGAACCAAGTCTTTTGCTGACACCATACTGAAAAGAGACATATTGTGGAGGAAGATTTTACAAATGTGGCTGACATTTGGGGAGAGCAAGAGAAAGGAGAAAGGTTAAATATTATTCTGTAAATATTATTACAAACATAGATTCCTCAATAGAAATAGGAAGGATGGAAAGAAGAGAGAATTTTGGGAGAAAGGTGAGTTCTCTTTTGGTTTTGTTGAATTTGACATTAACTTGAAAATGTCCATCAGGTAGGTAGTTGATTGGTAATGTGAGACTGAAATTCAGGACAGAAGCTAGGATTGGACATAAAGATCTTAGAGATATCTGCATAGAGGTAATCCCATGATTGCTGATGACAGAAGAAAAAAACAGACTGACCCAGGAAGAATCTTGGAAAGGAGAGACATGAATGATGATCCAAGCAACAAGAATAAGTAGCAGCTAGAAATATAAGAGAAGAAACAGAGATCATTTTTCTAAAGCCTAGGAAAAAGAAAGTATATAGGAGAAAAGAGTGCTAAATAGTGTCAAGTGCTTCAAAGAGCTCAAGGGACAAAAGCTGAGAAAAAAAGAGCATATCTGACATTTAAGAAATTACAGATAACTTGGTAAAGAACAATTTCAGTTGAATCATATGTATGAAAGTCAGAATATAAGGTAATCAGGGGAGAAAGAGAAGAGAAAAATATTGATGAATTTAAATGTCTTTTTTATGACTGGGAAAGGGATTAGAGATATAGGAAGACAGCATTAAGGAATGGTACAATGAACTAGACAATGAACTAGAAGGGTTTTTTTTAAGGATGAGGAAGACTCATTTGTACTTACAACAGAAAAAGTGTCAATAGATGAGGGCACTTAAACTAAAGGGAAGGATGATTCTGGGAGCAAACTCTAGGAGCAAAACCGAGGAGATATAGAAAGGAATGGAATCAAAGAAGTAGAAGCATTGGTGATGACAAAGGCCACCTTTTCATCAGAAATTAAAACAAAAGAGGAGAGAATAGAAGGTGCTATTAAAAGGTTTTGATATAGAATAGAGGCAAAGGGAGAACTATTATCAATGACCTCTAAGTATGAGAGGTCATCTGCTAAGAAGGAAGTGGAAGAGATGGTGGGAAACTTGAGGAGAGAAAAGTTTGGAACAGCCAGTGTAGGAGATGCAATAAGACCCAATTTTGGAAAAATAAATGGATTGCTTGTGTTGTAAGGGTCCAGCTGAAATTAGGTAATAAAATCTGCAGCAGAATAAGTCAGTACGGTTTTATAATTTCTTCCAACCCCACTCAACAACATATGAGTAAAGGTGAAAAGTTGAATGGTGGTAGCAGAGGTAGGATAGTAATTCAAAATTTGGATTTGGTGGAGAATAAATGAATATATATATATATATATATATATGTATATATATATATATATATTAAGAAGTAGGACTTTCAATGAAAGGGCAGTATAATTGAATTGGTTAACTAGAGGAGCAAGATTTGGAAGGAAGGAGAATTAAGCCAGGATACAGGATAAGGATAATAAAAAATGGAGATATTGGAGGTTGTTGTGAAGACAAAGATTAAAGAGGAGTACAGTATATAGTAAAATATAGGAGGAGTAAAGTAGTTCTTGTTCATAGTAGTGGTGATAAGATCTGACGGAGATGGTGAAATGGCCAGTCTTGTATGTGGCAGAGGTTTACAGGGAGGATATATGGCATGGAATCGAAGAGGCTGATGGATTGGAAGATCAGAGTGTTGTAAAAGACATCAATATGTATATTGATATATACCCAAGGACAAGGGCAGTGCTTGGAGTGGAGAGGAAGACTGTGAAAAAAAACCTAAAAAAAGGAAAGAGAATGATTTGGGAGCAGTAGATGATGGCCATCAGGATTTGGATAGGGTCATCTGAATGGATCAAGAAGACTTCAAAGGAGAAAAAGCTGCTAAATGTTAATGGTGGCAATGGAGAATAAGTTCTCCATCTATTATTGAAGGAGGTGAGCAAAGATTACAATCTTTGTAAGATGTGTGAGATGAGATTTGGAGAGAACAGCAGGGGGGAGTGGCAGAAAAGTCTATGATTGCCAGAAGAGGAAGGAAAATGGAAAGAATATCTCCCAACTTTGGAGTCAAAATCTTAATTCTAATACAGTTTAACTTCAGTCAAAGTAAGCCTGCCTCTCTGGACTCAATCTCTTCTCTATAAAATGCTGGCACTGACCTAGGAGGATCCTTCCAGCTCTAGCTCCATACTACTAAATTAGTTTAAGATAATAGAACAGAGATCCTTAAAGCCATAATAGCAGGGAGGGGACAGAGCTGTCTAGGGAATAGTGAGTGACAGGGACAGTGGAGAAGGTGATTAGAAAACCAGGATTGATAATAGAAGGGGATATGGTTCCCTGTAGACTACAATGATGAACTATTGATTAGAAAAATACAAATTAAGATAACTCTGAGGTACTGCTACATACCTCTCAGATTGGCTAAGATGACAGGAAAAGAGATTGAGAAATGTTAGAGACATGGGAAAACTGGGACATTAATACATTGTTGGTAGAGTTGTGAACAGATCCAATCATTCTGGAGAGCAATATGGAACTATGCCAAAAGGGCTATCAAACTGTGCATATCCTTTCATCCAGAGTGTTTCTAGTGGGTCTATATCACAAAGTGTTCATTAAAAAGGGAAAAGGAGCCACATGTGCAAAAATGTTTGGAGTAGCCCTTTTTATAGTGGCAAGAAACTGGAGGTTGAGAGGATGCCCATTAGCTGAAGAATGGCTGAAATAGTTTTGTTATATGAATGTAATGGAATCTTTTTCTATAAGAAATGATCAGCAACGTGACTTCCGAAAGGCTTGGATAGACTTATATGAACTCAGTTTAAGTTAAGTGATTAGAACCAAGAGAACTATTGTACATAGCAACAACAAGATTATGTGATGATTAACTGTGATGCACTTGGCTCCTTTCAACAATGAGATGATTCAAGGAAATTTTAATAGACAGATGGAGAGAGTCATCTACATCCAGAGAGAGGCCTGTGGGGACTGAATGTGAATCACAACATAGTATTTTCACTTTTGTTGTAGTTGTTTACTTGCATATTTTTTAATTTTTTCCCTTTTGATCTGTTTTTCTTTATGCAGTATGATTAAGTGTGGAAATATATTTAACCTATATTGGATTAAATGCTGTCTAGGGGAAGAAGGAGGAGAAGAGGTGGGAGAAAAAATTGGAATATAGGGTTTTGCAAGGGTGAATACTGAAAATTATCATTGCATATATTTTGAAAAATAAAAAGCTATTATTATATAAAAAGAATAAAATGATGAGAACCAGGAAACAAAGGCTTCTGTGCAGCCAAAACAGACACTGCAAACTTCATGTACTTTCATTTATAGGGAAAAAAAATTCTGTAGGGAGGCCTGCCCTCAGAACAGATTCAGTTTTACTTAATACATAATTCTTCTGAGTCTGGTAATTGGTTTCCCAAACCTTAACACATGAAAAGAGAAGAGTAATTGTTACAGACAGTAGCTCTGCCAGGATGGAGGGGTTATAGCTAAGAGGGAAAAGGGAAAGCACAGAAACAGAAAAGTTTATTTGGAAAATGAGGCAATTGGGAAAGAACTAGGGGCTCTAATTAATCATTGTTCTACTCATATCAATGCTTTCTCTAAAATTAACTTCTATATAATACAGCCTTTTAAAAAAAATCTCCTACTAAAATCCTATTCCAGAGTTTTAAGGCAAGGTAGAAACTGTGCTCTGAGTAGGTTGGAATTTAATCTTTCAAAAAATGGAAAATTTTTAAAAATTAAAATAGCATTTCTTCTGGTTTTGATTACATTATTCATTTTGTGGTTGTTTATCATTTCAGTCATGTCTGATTTGATTCTTTATGACTACATTTGGTTTTCTTGGCAAAGGTCCTAGAAGGGTTTCCCAATTCCCAGGATCACATAGCTAGTAAGTGTCTGAGGCCAGATTTGAACTCAGGAAGATGAGTCTATCCACTGTTCCACTTACTCTTGTTGAATCTAGTCTTCTATCTAGAATGTAAAATTTAGCAAAATTATGGCTAAATTTAGTTTTTTCCTGATAAATTTTTGTTTTAAATAGTTTAGCAAGTGAGGAGAAATAGCTACTATATAGTTAGCCCTTATTCATAAACCATCTTTTTTATCCAAAAGAGGAAGAACACAGGGAATCAAAAAGAATAATGAATAATGAGTTAAAATGAATAGTAGCAATTAGGAATGTGAAAGAACAAAGTGTGATCCAAGAGGTAAGAAATTTGTGTTATAGTACATTACCTTATTTATTTTAATAAGGATTTAAATATGAAAGAAAAGTAAAAAATATTTAGTCCTATTTTATATTTTATGCAAGATGATTATAAAACTTTATAAAAAAGATTATATAAATGACAGAATCTTTAAACTTAGTAATCCTAATCTAAAGGGAAAAACTAAAAGGAGAATTGTTATTTCAAGAATTAGCCATGGTCAGTTTCTATGAATTTCTTTTAATCTTTGTAAAGATGAAAATCCCTGACAGATTTTATCACACCAGATCCCCTAGAAAAGATAAGTAGCCTTTTAGGACTTCTGGTATCCAATTACATCAATGTGATCATCTTGAACTTTTAGTAAATTTGTTACTTTAAAACAATTATTTACTATGACATGGTATTCTGAAAATTTGCATTAATTTTAGTAATGCTATCACCAAAGAAATATTTTTTGTAAAAAAATGGCAGTTCTGGTGTCAAATAAATTATTATATTCAAGAATTTCCTCAAAATAACTTGTACAATGTTTTACAAAATAACTTTATATCCAGATATTAATTCCTAGAATAGACAGAAACATTTTTCTATAACAAATTGGGGGGGTTTTAGTTTTTCAGAATCATTTTATAAAGTATTTATTTGTTATTTAACTGTCATTTACCATTTTGCCTAAATCAAATGGTTTTCACAAATTCAACAAACCAGAAAATAGGGACTTTTCAGTGCCACCAGAAAGTTTTTTGTTTTTGTTTTTGCTGATTCATTATGTTTTTGTAAGTGCTTTGGGGAGACCTGTCCGCAACAAAATACCGAAAGATTAAGAAAATTACTTTGAAATGAAAATATGCTCATTGGAACAGCCTGCTATGTTGAGCATTCAAGTGACAAATGATGGTATAAGATCTTTAGACTTACTTTGCATTGGTTTGATTCGCTGTTGTCAGATTAGCCAGTGCAAGAGAGGCCCCTTCTTTTATATCATCATTTTCACTTTTCAGCAACTGAACTATCTGTGGGATACCTTTAAAAATATAGATAAAAAATGTGACTGAGTAAATTATAGGACACTAGAGAATAATACACTGGAGAAGGAAATGGCAAACCACTACTCCAGTATCTTTGCCAAGAAAAACCCAAATAGGGTCACAAAAGTGTTGGAAGTGACAGAAAAAGACTAAACAACAAGTGTCAGCATATAATGTGATATATTTCATGTTACCTTGAGTATTGAAAAACTCTTTGCTGGCCAAATTCTCTGACATTGCTGAAATCACCTCGGCAGCTGCAACCTTTGTTCCATCATTTTCAGCTCCCAAAAGATTAATGAGACATTTCTCCACCCCTTGTTCATGCAGAATTTTTCTATTTTCAGCTTTTTATAAAGAAAAATAAAATGAATTTTAAAAATGCTACAAAGTAGAAAGGAGTATGCTTTTAATGGGGAAATAAACACAATCATCAAAATTAAGTTCTTCAAGAATGTGAGAATATTAGTTTCAATTCGAGTGACAGGGGTGAAAGAATAATAACTATTTAGCCTTTAAGCCAATGAACTTATTATTCACACTTCTTAGTGTTCAAGAATATAATCTTTTTAATGCTGTAATTGTGGAAATTATTCTTTAATAAAGAGCCTGGAAGGCTACAAATTATAAACTGTTAATCAGAGGGATGCTGGTCAATGTTCAAAACAAAACAAAACTGACTCTCTGAAAAAACTGTATTCATCACATACTGTCATGTTTAATCTGCCTCATTGATATTTTCTCCATTCCTTTCTTAAGTTTAAACAATCAACAAAACAAGAAATCAAGTTCTGATTTGTGCCATGGGCCGATTTTTAAGGATGGCTGTAAATGCTTATACTGAAAATTTAACAATCAATTCCTTTGACCAGGTGTGAGTTAACTCCAGAACACCCTCAATAACTTGATGGTTATTTAGTTAAAAGGTACTTGGAGGCAAGGAAAGGAGTCCAGATCTGTGGTTTCATCAATCTAGGAAATTCCTGATAAGGAAAATATTCTCCTAACCCCCAGCTACAGATGAGAGTATGGCAACACTGTACATAATATAAGATGTTAGAAAATTGTCAGGGAATACCAAGAAGTTATATGACTTGCTTAGAGTCCCACTCTATATGTCAGAGGCAGAAATTTTGAATCCAAGTGTTGCTGATTTCAAGGCCAGTTCTGTATTCCTGTATTAGCACCATGTTAATTTTTTTAAAATTAAAGCTTTTTAATTTTCAAAAAAAATTGCATGGATTATTTTTCAACATTAACCCTTGCAAAACCTCATGTTCCAATACCCCCCCTTCTATCCCTTCCCCTAGACAGCAAATAATCCAATATAAGTAAAACATGATAAAATATGTGTTAAATCCAATATATTGGATATGCATAAATATTTATACAATTACCTTGCTGCACAAGAAAAATCATCAAAACAAAAAGGAAAAAATGAGAAAGAAAATAAAATACAAACAAACAACAACAAAAAAGTGAAAATGCTATGTTGTGAACCACACTCAGTTCCCACAGTCCTCTCTCTGGGTGTAGATGGCTCTCTTCATCACAAGATCATTGGAATTGGTCTGGATCATCTCAGTGTTGGAAAGAGCCACATCCATCAGAATTCATCGTCTTATAATCTTGCTGTGGCTGTGTATAATGATCCCCTTGTTCTGCTCATTTCGCTCAGCATCAGTTCATGTAAGTCAGTCCAGGCCTCTCTGAAATCATCCTGCTGGTCATTTCTTATAAAGCAATAATATTCCATAACATTCATATAACATAACTTATTCAACCATTCTCCAACTGATGGGCACATTTTCATAACCCTTTGGGCATAGTTCCAAATTGCTCTCCAGAATGGTTGGATCAATTCACAACTGCACCAACAATGTATTAGTGTCCCAGTTTTCCCATATCCCCTACAATATTCATCATTGTCTTTTCCTTGTCTTAGCCAATCTGAGAGGTGTGTAGTGGTACCTCAGACTTGTCTTCACCATGATAATTCTTGATTAGAGAAAGAAACAGAAGATCAGATCAACCAAAGAAAGATTGTATTGGATGTTGAGGGTTTTCATTAAACTTAACAGGACATAATTGGTCTTTTATTTTTGTACACATAAAATTTTGTAAAAATGTTTTGTTCATTTTGAACACTCCCATGATTAATACATGCCTTAATAGATTTAACTTAAATGATTGATTTCTTTGGATTTAGCTGGGTTGGTCCTCAAATCACTGAAATATATAACCATGTTCTAAGGCTTTTATAACTTGGGAAACCCTACCAGCTCTAACATTCTACTGGTATGACTTTGAAGATCCCAGGGTCAAATTCAGAGATCAGGTGAGAATAGGAAGTTAGTGGAGGACAGCTTAAAATTATTATTTATAATGATAAATGGGAATTAAAATAATGAAAGCATTTATAAACCATAACTTTACTTGAATAAAAATAAATACCTGTATGTATATTAATTTGTATAACAAGCATTTACTAAAGGCCCACTGTGTGCCATATACCATGTTAGATGCCAGGGATACAAATATAAAGAAAAAAACTTTTTTACAAGGAGTCAATATACATAAACATAAATGTGTATGGATATGTCATACGTTATATGTCATATATTATGTGTCATATGTTATGTCTAACCTAGTCACAGAAAACTAGAATGAAAAGTATATTATATGTTTTCCCCTAAATATCAGATATTTTACTTTTTCTTTCTTAGTCTTTGGATTTGGCTGGATTTGTCACAAATAAAAATAAAATTAGTAAATAAACATGATAAAATAATTTCACCAACTTGAAATAGAAAATTATTAAATGCTGCAATAATAATTTTTATCTTATGCAGCTAATTCTAAGTAATGTCTTTTTTTTTCAAAAGAATGTGCTAGACAAAAAATTGTTGAATACATTATGTTTTAAATGCCCTAGAGAGATGCAGGAGACTGGTTTGGCAAGTTGCAGAATTCACAGTTGGTCTGTTCCTTACCAATTTAGTTAATTATTCTTTGCAAAGTTTGGTCATGGGTTTAGATTCTTCTTAAATTAATTTTTAATAAAAGTAATTTACATCATAAGGCAAGGATGGCTAATTATGTTTAATAATAAATTACTATATAAAAGACTGATATTTTATATTAAAAATATTAACAATTCAGGATAAAATTACATAAAGAAATAAAATTTTTAAAGTGTTCATTTATTTTAATTCAAAAGTCCTACTCAAAACTGTTTTCTGAAATTATTGGCAACTAAAAATTATTTTTAAAGTGACTAAATACTTTCTTTCCTTTTATAGTGATTAGCTATTCATACAAAACAACAAATCATCTTTTTAACAGATAGTTACTATCTTTGATCCTTCACTCATCATGATCAACACAGCCTTTTTCTGTTCACTAACTTCAGCCATTAATGTATCATGGCTCATCCTATCCTTTTAATCTTTTAACCTCTTCCTTTACAACTCAACTCAACCTCTCCATAAATATATTTAGTTTAAAAATTATATTTAAACATTTGAATCTTTCATTTATTCACTCCCAAAATACAGCATTAGGAAGATTCTAACCATAATATTTTAAAATGTAATAGTCAATCAGTTTGATGCAATTTGTTTTGTTCACAAAGTACTTCATGATATATCTTTATTCAGCTTTCTAAATAGACATCTATTTATGTCACTTTAAAAAAAAAAAGGCATCTTAACATCCATTGCCAAAAGAACTAATTTAGGAAACTGGTTTTATAGTAGGTAACTGTTCCATTCCCAAAATAGGACATGTATAATTATTGGAGAGGTGAAAAAAAAATCATTTAAATCAATATTGCAGGTAATTAGTTTCCCAACCCTGCTGGGAATGTTCTAAAAATCCAGCTGTGTTCACCAAACCTCAAAAGTGCAGACTGCTGTGTAGTTATAACAGATCTTAAAGATGAAAAAAAAAAACATTATCTCAGTACCTCGTTGAATTCCTACACCAAGTGAAGCATTTACATTTTAATTACAGAAAGTGAAAATGTATATGTGATATAAGTTATTAATACAGTCTGAATTTTAAAACAATGGCTTAAAAATGTTGCTGTCACAAAACTCTTGTTTATATTAATTTTCTTTATTATTTTTCTGACACCTTCATTCCTAAAGCCAAGTTAATATTAGAAATTTATCTGGGGGAGTGTAATGAATTCTTTTATCCTTCTGGTGTCCAATCAAAGATCTTAGCAATCTTGATTTTACACATGGTGCAGATCTGTAACTATTTCACTCACCTCAATTGGATTTATTTTATAGACACTATTTCAAAAATGTTCCACATATTCTTTTTAGCCCTGGTAATCAGGGGAGGGAGCAGGAGTTGTGATTTCAAGGAAAGTCCTTCCAAAGATTTGCTGTTCACACTGTACTTTGTAATGAATGCATGTAGGACATTTAAATAGCGCTCTATGTCACCCTTTGCATTTGATCTTCACACTAACCCTATGCAGAAGGGCAGGTAGATGGCACTATAGTACACAAAGGAAGACTCATTCCTGAGTTCGAATCCAGTCGCAAGATGCTTACTAGCAGTGTGATGTCATTTTAACTCTGCCTCAGTTTCCTCATCTGTAAAATGAGCTAGAGAAGGAAATGGCAAACCACTCCAGCATCTCTGCCAAGAAAACCCTCACGGGGTCACAAACAACTGGATGAGACTGAAAAATGATTCAACAACAAAAGCAGGTGCCATAAATTTCCCCCATTTTACCAATGAGGAAACTAGACCTGAGAGAAAAGTTGAACGACTTATACAGTCATACAGCTTGTGAGAGTAGGAGCTCAAGTAATTGTGACTGCCCTTCCATGCTTTACTCCCCCCCCCAACTCCTCCAGGGAGGAAGACTGAATCCATCATCCTAGAGCTCTGTCCAGACAGGAATACACTGAGTCTCACAGGTCTAGGAAGGCTGGCAAATGCAGGTCTTCCAAGGTGTGTAACAACATTAGTTCAATGACAAAGGCATTAAGCTCTGACTCTGGTTCTTTATGCTCTATTTACCTGGCCAAACCCCCATTTTTCTACTTCCTAGATATGGGTTGCTGTTGGCTTCTAGCTTTGCACATGACTAAAAGATTACAATAATAAGGATAAAAACTCAGGAGAGATTAGGGATCCATCACAGTGCCTCCCAGAGGATAAGAAAGATAACAAGGTTATCCTCCCACTTCTTTGGTGTCTTGTGGGTACAGGCATTCAGAAGACATAGATATTTGAGGAAACATGTCCATAAATATCACTAATTAGCCTGGATCAATCAAAGGCAGTGCCATCCTCCGGCAATCATAGCTGTGGGTGCTAAGAGCTAGGTCATTGCTAACTGGGCTGCACTAGCAAGAACCTACACTTGTCACTTAGATCCATTAAAAATGTCACTCACACAATTGAACAGTAGGGACTTCTAAGAGCCAGAGAAGAAAAAAAATCCTTCAGCATGGGCTTTGGTCTCCATGATTTCCACTCCTCCAGTGTGAAGCTCCCGGAGTTGTGTTCCCTTGAGCTCTGTCCTAAACATCACCATTCTGTCTACAGTCACTCTGGGACCAATGGAATCGCTCTGGTCTGTTTCTCCAGTCCTGGTGGCTGTCTGAGAACCAGCAGTCAGACCCTCTCTCTCAGTTTCAGTGGGACTTCGGTGTTTGGGGGAGAGTGCCCTTGGCCCCTTGAATTCAGTTAAGATGTTAAGATGTCATGTGGGAGTAGTAGCAGCAAGGAGACCAGTATGGAGTGTGTGGAGGGGAAAAAGTGCAAGAATTCTGGGAAGGTAGGAGGGGTGAGGTCATGAAGGTTAATGCCCAACAGAAGTTTCTGTTAGATCTTGAAAGTGCTTCATTGGGTACCAGGGAGTTTCCTGAGTAAGGGAATGACACAATCAGAAAACTGTCACTCAACCTAATATAGACCCACCTATCTTGCCCGTTATCCACATCAGCCTGCTTAATTTAAGAAATATAGAGCTAAATCCAAGGTGCCAAGGGCACTCCCTCCCAAACACCAAAGTCCCACTGAAATTGAGGTAAAGGGTCTGACTGCTGGTTCTCAGACAGCACCAGGACTGGAGAAGACAAGAATGTACAAAGAGAACTGAAGAGGGAAGGGGGGAGAACGAAGGTACTTCCTTTGGTAACATGATTCTGAAATCCACAAAGTCTGGACTGGGACCAGGAGGCCCTGAAGGCAGACTGTCTTGGACCACTTTACAAAATGGAAGCTCCAAAAGGAATTCACCAATGGGAGAAAGGGAAGTTGGCCTCCTGAAGGAATATTCCATGGTAAAGAGGATGCAGGGATGGCGTGACATTTCAGAGTGAGCGTGCACTAAAGGCACAATTCTGAATCACAAAACGTCAGGAACAGGACTGGAAGGGGGAAAACACACTGTCTCACAAAGGGTTGGTACTTAAATATTGGCTTGCTTGCTCAGTGCCTTTGACTAAGGAGACAGCTAGAATTTTGAGATATTTGCTGACTCTCATATGACTGTGAAAGCTCCTACACCTATATTGGGCATTAGGCAGAAAAAAAGACCTCAACTGGAGTACCTAAATGTTCCAGCTGTAAAGGCTAGTTGGGGCTGGAAAAAAGCATTCTTAAAAGGGATTTCAAAGCAGACATTGAATACTAATCTTCAAGATCATTGAATTAGGCAGTCTGATCCTAAAAGAGGGACGGATAACCTGATTTATGTGATGGACATGGTCATTGAATCAGAAGACAATATTGTCAATGGGAAGGTCAAACCTATTACAAAGGACTGCAGGGGAGAAGGCCTCCATGGACAGGCTGGCAATTGGGAGGCCTACACCAAGGGCAGCAATCCAGCACTGTCAGTTGTTTAGGGTAGGACATGGCCTATGGTTTGAGAGGAGATGGCCTAGAGGTGTAGAAGGAGATTTACATTCTAAGATGGGGCCACTCTGTTGATACTTTTTATTTGCTTTGCTATATGTATTTGTTATAAAGGGGTAGTGGTGGTGATAGGTTTGTAAGTAATGATAGGTACGAAAAAAGCTTCAATAAAACATTTTTAAATCAGAAAAAAATACAGAAAGAAAAATAGAACAATTCTGTAGTTAAATTTTTATAGGCAGAAATGCACATAGAACAATTCTGTAACTACATTTTTATAGACAAACACAAATACAACAATTTGTAACTATATTTTAAATTTTAATGCAGTTACATAATTGTTTTAAAAATTATGTTATACAGTAAGAAAAAAATTTAAAAGTGAAAAAAGCGTCAATAGCAATGACTCCCAGTGGTCAGATTGAAGCTTCAAATTCCTCCAACATGGCGTCATATTGCCGATGTGGAGATACAAGGACTTCTGGCCCAGTGTTGCAGACTGTCCTGCCTTACCTTGATGAGAATTCTCTAGATCAGGTTCAGAGAGGGTAGGGTTTATGTTTGATTGTTTCATAAATTTTGTTTATGATTGATTCATAAATAGTGGGTCCTAATTATAAAGTCACTGGAGAAAGAAGGCACTGGTGTACAAAATAAATTATTGGAATTAGGAAAAAAGCATGCTTCTCAGCCCTGAGGAAGTGGGGACAGAGGAAAAATTACAACTGAAGGTGAGACAACTCTACCAAACTTGGCAAAAATGAGGTTCAAGAAGTAGGGGAAGGGATATATTAGGAGATGTAGGTGATATAAAACCAAAATATATCAATAAAAACATACACATTCCTTTTGTTTTATTTTTTAAGAGGAAGTGTAAAGCCTGTGCAAAGACAAGATTCTAATAAACCTGAGGGACAACAAAAATAAGGATAATATTGTGATCTGGGCCCTAATACTTAAGTGATTACACCGGCAAAAGGTCAGTGATGAATTTATCAAATTTTATGACATATTATTCCTGAATTATTGTGAATTTTCTGTATTATTCCAAATGTTTTTGGAAGGTGATTCCTGTAGAGCTTTGGGGAAGGAGGTGAGTATGAAGGTTTCTTGTGTTTGACCTGAAATGCAGGGCACAAAGAACTATGAATAATCAAGACATAAACCTGATGATTCCTACTAAAAATATAATGACTTTTCTCCTTTTCTGGGTTGCTGGATGCTTTGTTGATAGTCAAGAGGCTTAGTTAATGGCTCAAGTTAATGGCTCAAGACAGGTTATCTGGCTTTCACAGAGCCCAGCCTTAAACTGAAGAAGAGTTTCATGTGGATGTGGAAGCCCTCCAGATGCTCTCTCTGTGCATGACTCTGATGATTTGCCTCAAGCCTTAACACATGGCAGTGACTCTTAGAAAAGATTCATAATCATTCGGGGTTTGCTCAGACCATCTACATGAGAGAAAACAAGTGGTTTGTGAGTGTCTAACCTTCAGGACTCATCCATATAGATGCCATGTAAGCCATGTGTATGCCATGGGGATGGATGTTCAGATGAACAGCGAGTTAGACCCAGAATTAATCAGGACAAGAGCAGGCTAGATTCAGGAATTTCCAAGGCTCCTTTTATGAACCCAAACTTCTCCCAGAAACAAAGGCCCATATTTCTAATACTAACATCCTACCAGCATTCCAAATGAGTGTTATACAGAGGACATCGGCAGGACATATACAGAGGACATATATTACACAATATATGGTAGCAGGCTTACCACATAATAAGGGATTTTGATGAAAGGGGATGAAGGTATCATTAAGGAAATATATGGGGAAAAAAGGATGAGCTGGGAATCTGACAAGAGCAAGGGACAATCATTGGCTGTCTATTAGTTCCACTCAAAATGTGCAGCTAAGGGGCAGATAGGTGGCACAGTGGATAGAGCACCAGCCCTGAAGTCAGGGAGACCTGAGTTCAAATCTGGTCTCAGACACTTAACATTCCCCAGCTGTGTGACCCTGGGCAAGTCACTTAACCTCAATTGCCTCAGCAAAAAGCAAAAAAAAAATGTGCAGCTAAATCAAAGGAAGGCTCTCAGCATTGATGAATAGACTTCCTGTGATGAACCTATAGAAAGATATGGACATGGGCAGAAATGATTGAGTCATGATCCCTGGATAGAAAACTCAATTGGACTAGATTAAGGATTCATTTGAGAGAGTTTGGTCTCCATACTTAGAAGTCACTAAGGGAATTTCATTGAGTGCTATGACTGAAGCTAGTAGATATCTTTGAGGAGTTTCTTCATGGTTAACACATACTCCACTGGAGTTATAATCCATTTTCTTGCAGCCTGTATCTAAGAAATTCCTTTTGTAAGAAGTTCAGATATCATTTTAGTTGTTAATTCCACAGTCAGGAGCTATAAACAGTAGTTCTCAGACATTGTGACCATAAGTGCTTTGGTTAATATTGGGTGCACAGCAGCAGCTATCACGTATTCTAGAATATTTAGAAAAGTCCTCGCAACTCCACTGTACATATCTCCCCCTTCAATAATAATCATCATAGATATGGATGTAGCATTTTAAAGTTTGTTTGGTCCTCATAAAAGGAATATGAAGTTTGTGCAGCTTACAGGCACTGGTAATTAAATGCTGTCCATCTTACAGAGAAATTAAGTGACTTGTTCATGATGAGAGAACAAGGAAGAACAGAGGATTTGTACCCAGACCTTCACAACTACAAATCAATCACTCATTATGTCAAACCATTATCATCAACATGGCTCATTTTCCTTCATGTAGGTTGGGTTGTGTCCTTCTGGGGGGCCTTGGTGGCAGGGATTAAATGGAAGAGGCTATGGCATCGTGTTCGTGGTCCAGGTGTTTTCAGTATAAACAAGAAGTCCTTGGTATAATGTCAACCTGAACATCCTTTAGCGGTCACTACCAAGATTGCTTCATTTTCACTTCTCTCCACACTGTTCACTCGGACTCTAGGTCATCCCGCTGGAGTTTTTTCTTACATACTCCTTGTGCTAGCTGACTGATACGTACTTGCATGGCCCATGGGGACATAGTCAAGGGACAAAAGGTTATGTTCAACTAATCAATATCTAAGCAAAAAAAGCAAACAGTGATCAGAAGGCACAGGGATTACTCAAAATAGTTTGCCTTGTTTTACTGAGCCTGTCTTACTTTGGTGGTGAGCCTTTTATGCTGGGAACAGAAGGAAGAGGAAGCACATGGTTATACCCAATGTGGGCTGAGAGAGGTTGGAGACAATGGATAACATTGACTGATGTCATGAAGTTCCTAGCAAAAAACTCTCAGGCAATAGCACATGTATTTATCATACCAAAAAGCACAGAAGGTAAAAGGAAATGCACCTCTTTCTTTGTTTTGTGTTCAATTTGAGTAGCTCTGGTCCCAGAGTCAAAATAATATTTTGAGTAGATATACTCAATACTAAATCTAATAGGAGATCTAAGTGACACAAAGGACTTCCTCATCCCCTCCCAATGAAGAATCTGTTAATGCAGGTAGGCCCTTTCTATATTGTTGGAGAATTGCTCAGAGTATGAAAATTAGTGACTTATCCAGAGTCATACAGCCAGGATGTGTCAGAGATAGGATTTGCTGGCTTCATCTTCCCTAATCTATGTTGAAATTTTTTTTAAAGAAAATAAATTAAACTTTTTTTTGGTGATACTTCAGAGGATCAAAGATATTTAGAAACTCCTGCCTTAAACACTTAACTGGGTTGGTGACCGTAGGCAGGTCAATTAATTTTCTCTACTGTAAAATTGACACTCATCTCTCCCAGATTTTTGGGAAGTTCTAAGGCAAATAAATAGAAAGTGTTCTTTGTTACTGTTAAGGATTTTTCTAACAATGGAAGTTGCTTGACTTCTTAGAAGGGTTGTCACATTTATGTATATGCATGTGGATGGTGTGTATAGGAGCTACAGCCTTGGTGACCATGAGCTTAGGGCAGCTGTTTTGTGAAATGGAGTAAAGATGATTTCTGTAGGCACACATTTGGCTGGGAAATTGAGCTGTACCATAGGAAGGCAGCAGCTGTCCCGATGGCCCTTTCCCTGTCCATAGCAGTCTATCAAAGCTCTCCCTGCCCACACCTCTGTTAACACAGGGTACGTGTGACCCAGTACAATTCTTGTATCACATCTGTAGTTGTTTGATTTTTCAACTGAGTCCAACGCTTTGTGACAACCTTAATGGAGTGGTTTGCCATTTCCTTCTCCAGTGGTTTAAGGCAAACAAGGATCTCGTCAGGTAGAGAATGTAAATACCATCATCTTATAGACTCAAGCCTAGGGTCAATCTAGGTCATACACCTGGTATCAGGGTCCTTACTTACATACAAGGCCAGC
>JAJPUD010002071.1:139813-196289 GCA_023553655.1 Myrmecobius fasciatus
AGGTCTCTTTGTCTGGGAAGTACAATCTTAAAGCACCATACAAGTGATTTGTTGTTATTATTGTTGGTTATTATTGATTTTGAATTCTTTCTTTGGGTCTAGGCTTCTCAGTATAATTCTTCATACCTTCTATAGTTATAATTTCTGTCAGTGAAATTTTGCTTGTTGAACTAGGGCAAGAGTTGCAAGGAAAGTCTCTAGTGTGGATTAAGAAGGAAATGTTTCTCTTATTTTATATATATATATATACATATATATATATATTCAGAATGTAACTCACTTAAAATAGTCAAGCTGTCATTCTTGGAAATTAGGAGTGATATAGAAGGGGAAAAAACTTAAATCACATATTGTGTTAAATAAAATACTCCCCACTAGATATAAATTAAAACTGTAATTTCATCTTTGGTTCTGTTGACACAAACAAACCACTTCAGTTTTGCAGATTTATGTTAGCAGAACTCATCACTGAAATGAAAACCTTATTATGTATAGTCATGAATACAGAATTTTTCATATCCTGTTACATGGCACTACTAGAGACTTAGATTACAGCTTGAAAAATTACTGTATCGATACCATTCCTAGCACAAACTTATTTAAACAGTAGCTTTCGTGATCACAAATAATGCACATATTCTGTGTAATCTTGAAATTCAGAGTAAATAAGAGAATATTAAAAAAAAAACCCTGTAGAGAATGGGTAATTATAAAAAGACAAGAACATGACTAAATTATTAATTTGTAGGCCATCATATTATCTTATGCCACTGACAAAGGGATCTCTGTGCTACCTGGCTTGGCAGATCTTGCTCAGTCTTAAGTGAAAGGATTAACTAGTTGTACAGTCATAATATTTGCCTTTAAAATTATACATACGATCATAAGCTGCTCTAGCAATTGCTTTAGTTGCATTCTTCTGGATATCAGGAAATGTGGTATTTTCTGCAAATACCAGGAGTTTCTTAAGACCTCCTGCCTGTTGAACTTGTTGCATGATATCCACATCCTCAAGACAATTGGCAAGCACAGCAAGAGCTTCTATGTGGAGATCATTAAATTCCTAATAATAAAAATTTTTAAAAAATTAGCATTTTGTTCAATATTTTGTATAAAGGGGGACTAAAATCATTGTATACATTTGTTGGGTAGAGGTAGAAGGAAACTATAGAGTTCCATTGACTATCAAATTTGACTTCTTTTTCACCTTTCCTACTGCTCACCCACCACAAGCATGATGGTAGTAAATTTCCCAAAAATTATGAATTGGCCATAAAGTGTTATTTGGGCCTATTTACCAAAGCAGATTAGGAACTCTTCTAAAACTTGGGGTTTTAGATCATTCCCTTGAGGCATTTGGAGAGTAACTGACTTGTTCTGGGTGATAGAGCCAAAAATGTATTTTAATTGATACATTGTGTATATAAAATCATGAGATTTAAAAAATTCTTATTGTTAGAGAAATATTTGCAAGGTCTGTAAGATAAGATTGCCTGACATATTGGGCAGAGAGCCATGAACCTCCCACACACTGGCTCTGTGACTCTGAGCATAGCATTTTATTTTTCAACGCCCAATACAACATTTTAAGACTACCAATTGCAAAACAGTTATCTATCTATACTAGTATGAGGAGTTTTCTCATTTTGAATTGCTTACATCAGTGAAAAACTAAGTCAGCATCAAACAATAATAATTATAATTTCTAAAAATAATAATGTATATTTCTTTTGCATGCTTTGCTGAAACTTAGAAACTTCAGTAAAAGCATACTTGAAATGGTATAAAATTGTGCAATGAAACAGTTAAAGGAATCTTGAAAAAATGCATTGTTTGGTATTTAAGATATAACACACAAAAATGATTTTTTTATACTTATTTGGTCAGCATAACATATTCACAATCTCAGACAAATGATGAGTAAGGTGATTTAACCAGTATTAAGTGATATGTTGAACTGTGCAGGCAAAATTATAATTACTGATTCTCTGTATTGTCTTCTAACTACTAGGTCATGCTGCATCTCCATTTAGAATTTAAAGCTAAATAAAACACAAGAAAGACAAAACTTTGCAAATTATATTTAATAAACCCAACAGTAGCAAAATGACAATATAAATCTCATAAATGCATACTATACTTCATCACGAAAAGTATGCAATAGTGTTATAAAACATAAAACGAAGATAAAAGACATTAGCTATTTACCAATTATTAGCCCAGAGACAAACGTTTCAATCCATAGTGATTCTTTTCTGAAAGGAGAACCCTCTTCTAAAATATGCTCCTTTCTCCTGACAATTTCTCCTTACAAATAAAATAATTTCTGACATCTATTTCCTGAAAGATAATGCTTAATTTTGCTGGATAGTTGATTTTTGGCTGCAATCCAAGTTCCTTTGCCTTTCAGATTATCAAATTCTAGGCCCTTCAATCCTCTAAAGTAGAAGCTGCTAGGTCCTGGGTAATCCTGATTGTTGCTCCTCAATATTTGAATAATTTCTTTCTGGGTACTTGCAATATTTTCTCCTTAATCCAATAATTCTAAAATTTAGCTAAGATATTCCTTGGAGTTTTCATTTTGGGGTCTCAGGAAGTGATTGGTGAATTCTTTCAATGGCTAGTTTAGCCTCTGGTTCTAGGACATGAGGGCAGTTTTCTTTGATGATTTCCTGAAAGATAAAGTCTAGGACCTTTTTTCATCAAATGCAATAATTCTTAGATTGTCTCTCTCAGATCTATTTTCCAGGTCAGTTGTTTTTTCCAATGAGATATTTTACATTTTCTTCTTTTTTTTGTTTTGTTTGACTGATTTTTGATGTCTCATTGAGTCATTCACTTCCACTTGTTCAATTCTAATTTTTAGCAAATTATTTTCTTCAGTTAGCTTTTTTATCTCCTTTTTTCATTAGCACATTATTTTCTCCAGTTAGCTTTTTTATCTCCTTTTTCATTTCACCAATTTAATTTTTAAATGAGTTGTTTTGTTTAATGGATTTTTCCCCATTTCACAAATTCTGTTTTTCAGTGAGTTGTTATCTTTTTCTATTTTGTCAAATCTATTTTGTAAGGAGTTATATACTTTTTCTTCTAACTCTCTCTCTC
Source organism: Myrmecobius fasciatus (assembly GCA_023553655.1). Taxonomy (NCBI): domain Eukaryota; kingdom Metazoa; phylum Chordata; class Mammalia; order Dasyuromorphia; family Myrmecobiidae; genus Myrmecobius; species Myrmecobius fasciatus. The sequence goes on from JAJPUD010002071.1 coordinate 142,919, forward strand.
TCTCTCTTTTTTTTTTGCTTTTTGCTGAGGCAATTGAGGTTAAGTGACTTGCCCAGGATCACACAGCTAGGGAATGTTAAGTGTCTGAGACCAGATTTGAACTCAGGTCCTCCTGACTTCAGGGCTGGTGCTCTATCTACTGCACCACCTAGCTGCCCCCTAACTCTCTTTTAAGATCCTTTTTTAATTCTTTAAAGAGAACCTTGTGAGACGAGGACCAATTCATATTACCCTTTGGGGCTTAATCTGGAGATGATTTGCCTTTAGTCCTTAAGAGATTGAGATCTGTTCTTCTCTTTCTCCATAAAAACTATCTATGGTCAGATTTTTTTTTAAACTATCTATGGTCAGATTTTTTTTTAATCTGCTCTTTGTCCCAAGCTTCCTGCCCTGTGTCAGTGCTGCTGGCTTTATTCCTGTGCTGGGTGGGCATGGCCAAGTCCCTTGTTATTCTGGGATTCATAAACTCACTATTTGCCTTTTGTATTTGCGTTGGATGTCTCACAGCTAATCTACCAGTCCACTGGCTTCTGAATCAGGGGATTAGCCAACATTGCTGTATTTTGGCTAAAAGCCTCCTGGTAGATCTCCTAGCCCACAAGGTCCTTGCACTCTGTCTGTAATTTAAACAGACTTTTTCTGAAGCTCTTCCAAAATATCTTCTGCTGGAAATTTGTTACACTCCAAATATTTGTGGGATCTGTTAATCCAAAACCAGTTCAGAGTTTGATCTGGTGTTTATCTGAGAGACACTAAAAGACCTGTCTATTCTCCACCATCTTGGCTCTGCTCTTCTAAGTAAATCTCAAAAGCAAAATTACATATTCTTAATAATTTCTATAATTTGTTCTAATTTACTCCTTTGAAAGTATTGTATATAATTCAGAAGCAGCATTAATTCTTTCAAATATCCTTCCTTTTATTCTTTCCTTGATGGGTTCCCTATCCCACTCCCCACACAAACTGTTACAAGCCTCTTCCCTCCTCTTTTCTTAAGTTCTGACATTTTCTCCTGGACCCTGGCTCTCAGCTCAGGGCCTTACCTTTTAATGGTTAAGAAAATTGATGCCATTCACTACAATGAAATAGGGCCCCAACCCTCAATGGACCCTACCATCAACTCAGGCTACCATACTATCATACTATCTCTTCTTCCTTTTATAATTCGAAAGCTGTTCAGGCCCCCTTCTGAAGGTACTGCTGAGCTCCTAATTGCTTATCTGATGGCCTTTTCTCAATCCTCAGCCTTCTGGACTTTTTTGCAGCATCTAGCCTTGAAGATCTTCCCTTCCTCATGGATCTTTTCTCCTTTCTGCCTCTGACCTTCCTGAGCACTGCTCTCTATCATTTGTTGGTCCATCTTTCATATCATGCCCTAATTGTGGGTATATCCCAAGACTTCATCCTGGGCCCTCTTCTTCCTACATTCCCTTTCTCTCACCTCCTCAACTTCTGTTAGCTTATTTAGCACCTTCATGCAGATGACTCAGACATTTGTATACCCAGCCGAAGTCTCCCAGCTGAGCTCCACTGGTACATTTTCAACTACTTATCAGCTATTTCATACTGGATGTTCCACAGACAACATATCCATAACAATTCATTCATTTCCCCCACAGCTACATCTTTCTTCCAATGGCCCTTTTTCCACCAAAGACACCACTATTCTTGCAGGCTCCCAAGCTTGAGTCCTGACTCCGCACCACATACTTATGCAATCATTAATGAGAGCTTTCACACCAAACTCTTCTTTTTACTCAGGGGGTCAGCATCTAGCTCAGACCTTCATCAACTCTTTGTCTCTGGAACTATTGAATTGGCCTCCTGTACTCATGCCTCTTCTTGCTGATCTCTCCTCCACACAATTACCAAAGGAAATCCCCTAAAGTTTAAGTTTGGCTGTGTTCTTAACCTTAACTCAGTAACCTCAGTAAATATATCTATTGAAGCAAACAGAAACTTCTCTGTTTAGCTTTTAAAGTCACTCATAACCCACCCCCAGCCTGCTTTTCACATTTATACTCTACTATCTAGACAAATGAACTCTTCTTGATGTTCTTCATCTCTCATCTCTGGGCTTTGACACTGACTGTCCCCTCATCCCTGAATGAGCTCTCATCTCACAAGTGTCTGTTGGAAATTACAGTTCTGATGGCTAGATGGAGGTCATGTGATTTTCAAAAGTGGCTAATTCAATCCAAAGGCAAACATTGGAAACATTTAGCTCCAATTTTCCCTCATAGTTTGTCCTTAAATTGTGTTTTTCATTCTGATTTACCACTCAAAAAATTAATAGGAAGAATGGTTATTATGACTAATTCTATGTCTGATAGGAATTCTATGACAGAACTTGTATAAGAAAGTGAAAATTTTGATCATGTAAGGCATTTCCTATTAGATTTCCAACTTAGTTTAGCATGGAAACTGATCTGAATCTTACCTGACTCTCAAGGCTATTTGAAAGTTGATTGATAACCTTATTATAAAATTTAATAAAAACATATATACTCATTACCAATTCATATCTTTTGCAGGGGTTTTTCCTCTTCCTTTTGCCAGTTGAAATCAACTCTCACAAATGATTTGCCATAGAATTCTGCTCTAATTCACAAATTATAACTTGAATTGACATCAAACTATTTAAATTTTGAAAGACCATTATTTCTCAGTGCTAGCATTAGCACAGGGAGCACTAAGTATGTAACCAAGGGATATGTGTTGTCTTGGTTCTGCCATTTTTTTTCAATTTTTTCTCTATTCAATGATGAGTTAGTATATACTGTATGACTACAGATAGCTTTGATTTCTTCTTCCAAAATCTTCCTGTTCACATACTTTGATCAAATGATCAAAGGGAATAACTCATATTCTTATGAATTTAATAACATGTTCTATATATTTGAGATATGAGACTTTTATCTAAGAAACTGCTCCAAAAATTTTCCTCCAATTTTTTTTGCTTTCCTTCTATTTTGGCTACAATTTGTTTTTATTTGTTTTATTTGTAGAAACTTTTTAATTTAGTGTAATCAAAATTATTCATTTTATAGATCATGATGTTCTCTCTTATTCATAAATTCTCCTATCCACAAATATGATAAATAACATGTTTCATGTTCTTCTAATTTACTTATGATATCTCCTTTTATATATAGATCATGTATCCATTTTGACCTCATCTTAGAGTAAGATAATGGTCTATATCTAGTTTCTTTCAGTGTTTTTTGGATCTACCAGCTTTTTTTTTTACAAAATAGTGAGTTCTTATCCCCAAAGATTAAATTTTTATATTTATCAAATAGAAGATTACTATAACAATTTATTACTGTGTCTTTTATATCTACTATGTTCCACTCATCCACCTTTCTATTTCTTAGATAGTATCAGATAGCTTTAGTAATTGCTGACTTTTAATTTAGTTTACAATCTAATACTGCTAAACCTCCTGCCTTTACATTTTTTCCCATTGATTCCTTGAATAGTCTTGACTTTTTGTTCCTCCAAATAAATTCTGTTATTTTTTAACTAATAAAAGTTTTTTTTTAATTTTTATGATTTAATTGGAATGACATTGAATGAGTAGATTAGTTTAGGTGGAATTGCCATTTTTTTATTATGTTGGCTTTAATAACTCATGAACAATTTCTCCAATTGTTTAGATCTAAATTTACTTATATAAAAATATTTTATAACTATGTTCATGAAGTTTCTGGTTTGTCTTGGCAAGTTTACTCCCAGATATTTTATTTTGTCTATGGTTATCTTAGTTTTATCTCTTACTATCTTTTCTTGCAGGGTTTTGTTGCCCTAAGTTAAGATAGTTTTTTTTTTGTTTTTGTTTTTGTTTTTGTAACAGAGGATGTAGTTTTCTGTCATATGAATTGAAAAGAAAAATTGAAAAAACTGCTTTGGCCAGAGACCACTTAGTCTGACTTTTGTTAACTAACTGTGCTGATTATGAGTAAAGCTATTGATCTGCCCCTATTTCTATCTGAAACTTACAGGGCCAGGGCATGGCTACAGAAAGATAAGTTCAGGAGTTACTAACAAGGAACTGCCAGCTTCTAGGAAATGGGTGGGACACAGCCATGATTTGATAGAACAGTCACACCCAGAGCTATCCTACTAGGGCTGTAAATTGTGCACATGTTCTTTATGTTTGTTCCCCTCAAGCATGATGGGATGTGTACTCCCACTGTGGAGTGTCAGATGTTTGTGAACAGAATGTTCCTTTATAGCTTTTCTAATTATGTTATTTCATGGTGTCCTAATCTGACTAAAGACAAGTAAATACAGGATAGGGATTAATGAGCTGTGGTTGTGAGTGGATTTGGACCTATATTGGGGACCCCACCTGTAGGAAAGATGCTAAAGACATTATACTAAATTGGGAGGGATCTGGGGCTATGATTTTTTTTATCAGTTTTGGAAACCTTTCCAGGATTACAGATTAGTTTAAATGACTTACCCATGATCACACAACTAATGAGAATGTATCAAATATTTTATTTCTATAGGAATTTTTAGAATGCCTTGATAAAACATTTTAACTTCATTTTTCAGTCTATTTTAGTGACATTATATATAGAAATGACCACTTATCGGTGAACATAATTATACTAAAACCTCATTAATGCAGACTTTTTCAAATTTCAAATATTTGGTCATTCAGCCAAAACATACTTTTATGTTGTAAATCATTTTTTTCAGGTCCTTTCTTATAAGTCAGGAAGTGCAAATCCAAAATGAGTAAATTTAAAAACCTAAGTATTCAAGAAATTAAGACATTATTAATATGCCTTCAATGTCCCCTTTCATCAATAAATATTGAGGAATTTTCATGTTGGTTTAATACTAATACTTATATTTTGATAGTAATACTTACTTGTTTGGAATTTCTGATTATTTACACAGAGTTTACCAGTGCTTAATAAACAGTATGTTCATAAAAACATAAGTTAATAGTATGAACAATAAAAGATGTCCGGGAACAGACATGTCTTTATCTAACCTCCTCTAACCTCTCTCAAACCATCAGCAGATTGAGCCTCTGAACTGGTTTTGGAGTGACGGAACCCACAAATTTTTGGAGTACAATAAATTTCCAGAAGAAGATACTGTGTCAATCAGGCAGGGGGAGAGGTCATCAAGCCCTAGGAATCTGGGGTGGGGAGCCAGAGCATGGTGTTGTCTGCACACCAGGGAATCTACTGTAAGGTTCTTAGGCTACTCTATCCTGGTTGCAAGCTGGTAGTTTAGCAGATATGCTGCAAGACACCCAAAAGTAAACACAAAAGGCAAATTGTAAGCCACTGAGCCCCAAAAGAATGTGGGACCTGGCTGCAATTACCCCACACTGTGGAAGTCAGTCAGCAGAATTGCCCAGGACAAACTAAAGCAGCTGACTCCTTTGTCTTAAGAGCAGACCTCAACCTTAAAAAAATGAGCAAAAAAGCAAAAAGAACTCTGGCCATAGACAATTTTTAAGGAGAAAGAGAGGAACAGACCTCAAACCTTAAAGATCCTAACGGCAAATAACTACAGATGAAGCCCCAAAGTGTGATATGAACTGGTACCCATTTTACAAGGCTCTCTTGGAAGAATTCAAAAAGGATCTTAAAAATGAAAAGGAAAAACAGAAATTATCTGAAGAAAACTCCTTAAAATAGATATGATAAAATGGGAAAAGCATATAACTCCCTACAAAATGAATTTGATGAAATACAAAAGGCAAATAACTCCTTATAAAATAGATGTGAAAAAGAAACCAATTTGTTGAAAAACAGATTTTGTGAAATGGAAAAAAAGTGCAATGAATAAAACAACTCATTTGAAAATTCAATTGGCCAAATACAAAAGCAGCTAAAAAAAAGTAACTGAAGAAAATAATACTCTAAAATTAGAATTAAACAAATGGAAGTGAATAACTCAATGAGACTAAAAGAATCAGTCAAGCAAAACCCAAAAAAATTTAAAATAGAAGAAAATGTGAATTATGTCATTAGAAAAACAACTGACCAGAAAATAGATCTAGGAGAGACAATCTAAGGACCATTGGACTTCCTGAAAACCATGATGAAAAAAGATCCTAGACATCATCTTTCAGGAAATGATCAAGGAAAACTGTCTTGATATCCTAGAGCCAGAAGGTTAAAGTAGCCACTGAAAGAATTCACTAATCACCTCCTGAAAGAGACCCCAAATAAAAATTCCAAGGAATATTGTAGCTAAATTTCAGAATTATCAGATCAAGGAAAAATTATTGCAAGCAACCAGAAAGAAACAATTCAAATTTCAATGAGCCACAATCAGGATTACTCAGGACCTAGCAGCTTCCACCTTAAAGGCTTGAAGGGCCTGGAATCTAATATTTCAAAAGGCAGAGGAACTTGGATTGCAACCAGAAATCAAGTATCTAGCTAAATTGAGCATTATCTTTCAGAGAAAAAGATGGACATTCAATGATACAGGTCAATTTCATTTATTTCTGATGAAAAGACCAGAGCTGAACAAAAAAAATTGATCTCCAAATACAGAACTCAAGAGAAGCATAAAAAGGTAAAAAGGAAAGAACTCTTGAGAACTATATTTCTATGGCTATATTTAGAGAGTGCGGGTATAATTTGATTTTATTGTGATAATATGAAAAAGAAACTACAAGTGGAAAGGGGATTGTACTGGAACAAGAGAAAAATGGAAGTAAAATGAGGGAAATTATGTCCCATGAAGAGGCAAAGAAGACCTATTGTAATTGAGGGAAAGAAGGGAGGAGGATGAACATTGTATGAATATTACTCTCATTAAAATTGTCTCAAAGAGAGAATGTGTGACATATTTGGTTTCATTGGGAAACTTTTCTCACCCTATAAGAAGTATGAGAGGAAGGGGGAAAGGAAAAGGAGAGGCTAATAGAAGGGAAAACAGAAGTAGTAGGGGAAAGGCATAAGAAAGGGGGAGGGGCTTTAAAGGGGGAGGGCTGTTTGAGGGAAGTGATGGTCAGAAGCAAAATACTGAGGAAGAGGGAAAGGGGAAAGGAAAGAAAATAGTATGAATATAATAAAGAAACATGTTAAAATATCAAGAGAACAAAAAAAAATTGTTTTCCAATACAACTATTTCTGATGAACTATTTACATGTCAATTACAAATCATTTATATTTAGCTATTATAAAAGTCTGTCAAGGATTTCCACTAAGCAACATTTCATTAGTCAAATTGCTATTGTACATAATATAATTACTTCTTTAAATATACTGGGTAGCTATTTTTTTCATAAATTCAAACTCATCTTATTCCCAAATAGATTGAATTAATGAAGTATTACTGTATCTTAACTTTTAAAAATAATATTATTGAATTTCATTTAAAATGTTTTTAGTCATCCTTTTTGATTTGGGCAAATAATCTTTTCTCTTCTAGTTATTGTAAATCATTGACTGTCTTATACAAGTACTTTTAAGTGAGATTTAAATTTAAACAGTTACATTTTTAAAGTACCTTAGTTTCAAGAATTTTAAGAAGTTGTTCCAGTCCTTGGCAGTCTCTCAGCATTATTCTGCTTTCTCTATCATTGGTAATAGTGCCTAAGGTCTTGAGAGCCAGAAGTTGAATAATTGGATATTCAGATTTTAAGAGATCTAATATAGGAGGGATTGCATTTAGATCCTGAATTGCCATACGACAATTAAAGTCCTGCCATGGAATACAAAAAAAGTGACATAAATAATGGAGCAACACAAGGCAATAGTGAAGAGATTATGTTTTCTAACATAAAGCAACAAAGAAACATTTTGAGGCTTTTTAGCTTTCCTTCTAAAATAAGATAATATTAATAATTTTATAAAACTAAAAGATGCATTAAAACCTGCATGTTAGCTTGCCAGGGATAGGAAGATCACATATTCTATGATCATTTGTGTTACTTAAAGCATCTTAATTGTACAACAAATTCTTTTATAAATTTGGTTAAAATAATTTCTGTTTAAAAAACAAACTTCCAAACTCTAGCTAAGTTTGGGAGAAATGCAAGGACAGTACTTGATACACCTCTTTTTTCATTCAGCAGACATTCATCAATATAATTCACAGATCATAGATTGATATGTCAAAAGGAATGAAGAGACCCCTGAATCTAATGCCCTCATTTTATAGAGAGGAAACTGAGACCTCTTAAAGATTAAGAAACTTCCCCATAGTTACAGAAGGGAGCAAGGGACAGACCCAGGCCCTCTGACACCAAGACTATTTTTTCCCCCATTGCAATGTGTTGTCTTTCAACTTGATAAAATGTAATTCAATTAGGAAACCATATCCTACAGATTGTGAACCCTTATGATCTTTTTTAGTTGAATTTTGGATTTCATTAAACTGAAATATAATTGAACAAAGTAGATTAATCTATCATATAATTTCATATCCTGTTCACCAAGACATCAATTTAAAACTTTTTTTAAAAAGCATTAAAGTTGAATAAGATGACAAAACAGCCACTTTTCTAGAAATTACCTGTTCTTATAAAAGATATTTTTACTTCTCTCCAGTTACATTTAAAACATTTTTTTAAATTTGCTCCCTTATCCCCACACCCAGTCCATAAAAAGTCATGTTGTGAAAGAAAACATAAATTTTCCCTCAAAAAACCCTCAAGAAAAAAATTATATATATATTTTGAATGGGGGTGGGGGAAGGAAGGAGAGAATGCTTTAACCTATATTCAGACACAATTAGTTCTTTCTTTGGTTATGTTGGATTGCTAAGAACAGCAAAGTCATTTACAGCTATTCATCTCAGAACATCACTATTATTCTGTATATACTACATTTCACTCTACTTGAGTTCATGGAGTACTTACCAGATTTTTCTGAGAGCATCCTGTTCATCATTTCCCATAGAACAATAATATTCCATCATAATCACATACCACAATTTATTCAATCATTCCCCAGTTGATAGAACCTTTATGATTTTAAGAATGACTCATAGTTTACATTTTCATAATCATGAGATTATGGAGTCTCAGAGCTGGAAGAGCCATATCTTCTTATTTTACAAATAAAGTAAAGCCAAGAGAAATTAAATAACTTGCCCAAAATGACACAAAAATTTTGAAATTTTTCATTTTCTTGGTCTTAATGAAGAATACATCTGATGCCACAATTAAGAAATAGGTTGATAAATGAAGATATTATCAAAATTACCATAATGTCTATATCCAAAGTTAACAACCCATTAAATATATTTCTTAATTGAAAAGAGACAAAAAAAATAGAGACAGAAGGTAGTAGATTGAATGTTGTTAGGAGACACTGAATCCTGCCTCAGATTATTTGCTAGCAGTACCATCATAGGCAAGAATTTAATTTCTCAGTGCCTCAATTTCCTTACCTGTAAACTGAGAGTAATATTTGCACTAAAGGTTGTTGTTGTTGAACCATTTTATAAACCTAAAAGTACTATAAAAATATGACCTGTTTTAATGACTTGTCCATCTGCATGCTCAGTAAAGTAGCTCAAAGTTGTAATACTGATATATGGAATGTATACTATTACAGACTCCTTATAATATAGACAAGTGAATATTTTAATAAATTCTATCCCAAGAATGATTTCTTTGGACAGAGAGAAGGGAAGCATGATGAGGAAGAGAGGGCTTCTATTAAGTTTCAGGGAACTACCAGGTTCCAAAGAGTGTATTCTGCTGCTTCAGAATCTTAGAAGTTTTACCTTCTAAACCTAGATTTCCTCTCCATACTAAATAGTTGATGGGGGAAGAAGATATACTTCTGCATGGAAGTCCATGTAAATACATTATCTATATATTCAAATGGATTCCATAAACATTTATTAGGTATAGTATGAGAGAAATGAGACATTTTTATAGCTAAATCTAGGTGATCTTTTGAATACACCAAGAATCTCTCTGTAAAAGCTGTGTCCTTCTTGCTTATATTTATTATTTGATTCACAACTTTCTTAAGATATAGAAATTGTAGAACTCTGTTAACTAAACTAATTTTCAGCAATGTCAGTTATGAAAATAATTTCTTTTAACATTAGTAGTTGAGGATAGTAGCTAGTAAAGTAGTGGGACTTGGCTCTTTGGGTACTCTGACTAGGGAAAAGTTCTTTGGGAAATGTTTGGGTCTGCCAGACATGATGGAATCTTAATAGTAACTAGACAGGAATTGAGAAAGGGAAACTGAGTAAATCTCCCTTTTCCTAAAAATTTCTGCCAGGAAAGGAAGAAAAAGACTTTGGGAAAAGTCACATGGTAGCAAAGCCATAACTAGAGCAAGGTGATTAGAGTTTTGTCCCAGGATATCAAAATTTAGAGGGTAATGTCAGCATTTCTGCTCCTTAATGAGGTAGAAAAATCCAAAATTAGCACTCAGTTAGCAGAAATAATTACTGAAAATAGGGAGGTATGAGATGGCCCACTTTCTTTCCCATACTACAAGCACACCACAGCTTTAAGGTGTCCTAATGGTTCCATTCATGGGAGCATGGGGGTTGGAAGTTATCTCTCAGGGTTTCTATCTCCATACTTTAAAAAAAATGATGTCCCAGAGTCTCTTTCCTCTACTGGATTTACTTTCCTCACTGTAACAATTATTCCCCTCTCCCCTTTCTCTAAAATGTTGATTTGACAGAATTTCCTGTACTTGTCCCAGAGACAAATTATGTGGTCTTTGCCCAAATTGTCAGAATTGCTACTTATGGTTGTATGATAGTTGTCCAATTTAATTTGCTAGGGAAGAGGATATGAAATGTGGTAACATATATTATTTCTAAAATGATTAGAAAAAAACTAATTTTTATTTTTATCTTCTTTCAAGTCAATCTTCTTTGCCTTTGTTCTCATTGCCATTAAATAATTATCTATTTTTGTTAAGCTTCCATCACTCTGGAGACAGTTAAAATGTGAAGCGCTCTCTTTTTGCCAATGAAAGCTTTCTCCTTCATCTTATCAATATTATATCATAAAAGTCTATTTTAAATCAGGTGATCTGATTAAATCATTCCACATGAAATGTATCCTAGTTGATCCATACACAATGGTTACTAGTCAAAGAGCAAATCAAAGGATACTGGGGGACAGGGTAACTCTAGACTCAGAGACTGGTATACAGTTCAAAAGCCCGAGATTGATCTTGAAGTCAGTAAAGAACCAAGGAACAAGGGTCCAAAGAGCCATACTGTAGAGATAGAGAGAACTAAGTTCTGAATGCATGAATGTGCTTTACTAGCAATAAATGTGAAGAATAAGCAGTTTGGTCTTAAACTTATAGCAGTCAGTTTGATATATTTAGTCATATACATAACCATAACATATTACATGGTGATTAAGTATAAATGGGAAAAAGTCATATAAATTAATGAGTAATATTATTTTTACATAGTCAAACCAGCCACTTCTGGAGGAAAGCAAGTGGAGGACTTGGCAGGGCAGGGCATTGCTCTCAGGACCTTCTGAATACTTCCCTCACAGACACTCAGGTAAATCTGTTTTCCTCCTAGGAATACCCAAGTGTTCTAAAAATCCATGACTGGAAAATATTCTATTCTTCAAATAATAAAAGCCAAAATAGGGAGAACATTGAAGCCCTGAGTCACTCATATCTTAAGTGGGCCTTCCCCTTCATGGAAGAATGAAACTTTGACAAAGTAACCAAAGCTTTAAGTTTCAGACAAAAAGCTGGTGAAAGGAGAAGGACCTACTTTGGAAGGGAAGGGAGAGAGATTTGGGAGTTCGGGGTATGCATCATGCCATCTGGGCACTCAGGGGCCACAAAATCTGCTCTCTTCTCCTTGGTCCATATCTTTATATATGGCTATACTGGATGGCGACTTAGAGCCCTTCCCCAAAAGTTCCCTCCTTAAATTTCACTAAGTAGTAGTTTGATTGGCTTAATAAGTAAATATTTGTGGAAGGGAAAAGGGGTGAGGGGTGAACACTATGCTGAGGGGCTGGGAGCTTTGATTAGGAGGAGGGAGGGGAGATAAGAGAGCCATCTGGAGTGCAGAACAGAGAGAGAAGGGCTGCAGCTGGACTCTTGGAGCCACTAAGAAGGCTTGCAGGACAGGGCACCATATGTTTGAGAAACCAAGATAAGTGTAGCCACTGGGTCAGAAAAGGAAATGACTCCAAAAGGTAACAATCAAGGAAACTTTTAAAAGTAATAAAAAGAAAGAGAAGTGGAAAGGAAGATAAGAAAAACATCCTAAAGACAAGTAGAAACAGAGTTCAGAAGGAAGGATGGGAAAGGGAAGGAAAGGAGGGAGGTAGAGATGAAGAAGAGAATGGAAGGGTCTGAAATGGGTGGGCTGAGATGATTTAAAACAGATCCAAGCAGGATATTTTATGATGTCTGTGACTGCACAAGCAGGAACCTTTGAATAGAAAGAATAAGAGGCATGCTAGAGACGAGAGCACAAGGATCCATCCTCACAGAGACAGCCAGCCAGGCTATCCAGAGCCTAGCTTCTTCAACTGTGGGTCACCTCCCCATAAGGGGTCTCATAACTGAATGTGGGGGGCCAAAATTGGGATTTATAGTCAGTAAGTGTTTGATTTGCACACCTGTTTTATATACCTATATGCCCAGGGTCACATAAAATTTTGTCAAGTGTAAAAGATGTTATGAGTAGAAAAAGTTGAAGCAGCTCTGGTCAAGAGAATCAGCCGGCTTTTTCCTCAGAGCAGTGTTGTGGCTCTATTATGAATGTAAAATGCATAGACATTTATCCAACTAGTAGGAGCAAGTGCCTATTGTGACCAACTCCTGGGCTAAGCATTGGGAACCCAAAGAAAATCAAAAAAAAATCAGTTCCTGCTCTCAAGGACTCCCAGGATAATGGGGAGACAGCATGCAAATGTATGTAATGGGATGAATTGGGGCTGATTCAGAGGGAAGGCTTCCTGCAGAAGGTGGGACTTAAGCTGCCACTTGAAGAAAGTCAGCAAAACTCTGAGAAAGGATGAGGGGGAGAGCATTCTAGGTGAGAGTCCATCCAGGAAGGAGGCCAGTGTAATGAAATAGAAGAATCTGAGGAGGGAGAGAAGAAGGCATAAGGATTCTGGAGAGATAGGGACCCCGTGGAGGTGAGCTGGAGCCACTTGTTAAATTTTCAGTGAAAACATTTATACTTCAGAAATTGACAAATGCTACAAATTGGGGCTTGATTTATTTTGTTGATTGTCCAGACTTGAGAAAGTGATGAGAGAGAAATGTTAATAATAAAAATCTAAAGTGTATCATGGATATATTCCCCATAACTTCTCCCAAAGCTGTTTGTTAAATATCTACCAGCATGTCAGCGGAGCTTTAAAAGTCAAAATAATTTTATATTTGATCTTGGAGGTGAGAGGGAGTCAGTGGAGTTTACTAAATAGAGATAGTGTTGGATATGACCAAATCTTCATTTGAGGAAAATCAATTTGACAGCTGAGTAGAAGACTTGAGGAAAGGAAACCAACCAATAAGATTATCACAATAGCTGAGGCATGAGGTGCTGAGGGCTTGCACCATGTCAGAAGTGCAAAGGGGGCATTCTAGAAGAAATGTTTCAAAGGAGGAATCAGCAGCACTTGGCACCTACTGGAAATGGGAGGTAAGGCAGAAAGTGAGGAGTCCAGGATGGCTGAGAAAATGGCAATCCCCACATTATGATTGAAGTTTCAGACATGTTGAGTTTATACAAGTCATCCAGTTAGGCAGCTGGAAATGAGCAACATTAAGACTGGACAAGTAGATCTGAGACTAATCTGCATAGAGATGATTTTAAAAGCATGGGAGTTGATGAGATCAGTAAGGGAAAAATATGGAATGCTTCATCTGGGTTTCATCTTGGCACTAAGAGCAGATTTCCCATTCCATATGCTCAGTCCACAAGTATGTTCCTGCCTGTAGATATCCTAATCAACTATTCATGCAATGAACAAGGTACTGGTCATACTTGGTCTATGGTATTCAGGAGTATGTGTTACTGGCCATTTATCTAATAGTTCATTCAGTATACATATCCTAATCAGTTAGTTGAAGAAATACAGAATTATAAACTTGGAAGGACTTTGTTCATTTTATACTACTATCCTTTTAAATATAGGCACATTTTAAAAATAAACAGACTGGAAATATAATGACATATGAAAACAAATGTGAAATATTTGAAATAAATATCAGTTAATCTGCTTTGATAAATGGATACTTTAGGATCCTAAAATATATCATTTGAGTTTCTTTTTTATAAATTCATATAATAAATTTTTATTAAAATACATTTGAAAAGCACATTACCTGTACCAGGTTGTAAATACATTCAATAGAGTTTTTCTTAACATCAGGGTCTGGGCTCCCAAGTAGTCTGATGAGTGGTTCCAGGCCACCATACTCAAATATTTGCACTTTACTGGTATATTCCACAGACATATTTGCGAGGCAAAGACTGGCAAATTCATGGATCACTACTTCTTCTATATATCAAAAACAAATAGTGAAAATGTGATATGTGTTCATTTGTTCAACCACTAAAAATAGTTGAAAAGACAAACACCCACAAATCTTAAGTTCATTGGAAATGCATTGCTTAGGTCAAATCCTACCTTACACTATTTAGACATCATAGAATGATTGCTTTCAAGTCTTTTTTGTTTGTTTTTTAACAACAGGAAAATTTCCTTCCATTCATGTCAGTTATTGACGGGCTTGATATTTGTCCCCTAAACATTAAATCTAAAGTTTTTGTTTTGTTATGTTTTGTTTTTTAAGGAATAGATCAGAGCAGCTAAATGGCACAATGCATAGAGCACTAGCCCTGAAGTCAGGAGAACCTGAGTTCAAATATGACCCCAGACACTTAATATTTCCTAACTGTGTGACCCTGGGCAAGTCACTTAACCCCAGTTGCCTAAGGGGGAAAAAAACCAACGGGGGAAAAAACACACAGAAGGAATAGATCCAAGTGACTATTAAATAAAGGAAAGTATTTATTTATTTCCTTTATTTAAGTGTAAAATTGAACTTTGATTTGATTTTTTAAAATTTCTTTTATCAATTTTTAATAAATTATTTTTCCCACTGGGTGGCAACAGTTTCATTTTTTATAAATATCAAACAATGTTACCTTCGGGTGCCAGCTGAGCAATAATTGCATTCAGAATATCTAATTCCCTCAACAACTTTTTAACATCATCTACAAAGAGAAAATGAAAATTATTCATATTTTGTTATTAAAGAGAAATAAACAGAAAAGTATGAAGAGAATCACAAACTTTATACAATATAATGAAAATTCTATGGTTTTTATTTAACACAGAAACAAATATAATTACAAAATTAGAAAATACTTGCAAATTTTCTATGGCATAAGGTTACAAACATTTTTATAGAAAACATTTTACATAAAAATATATTGAGTCAGAAATTAAGTTTTATTACATGGCCAAATTATATATACATCCTAAACCTGTATAAGAGCCTGACACAAGAAAATAGGAATACCATATACATGATTAATTAAAAGTTAAAAAGAAGAAAAGGAAATCTACAAATCAGATATTTACAAATGTAAAGAGGAAACACTATTATAATACTCAAAGGATGTTTGTTTTATTTAACTTCTGTGTTTCTTAAAAATTGCATTTATTTTTAAATCCATAAAGGGATTATTTAAATATTACTTTGAGAAAAATATAAATTAAGGAGAGAATCATTGGCTATATTTCTGCCAGTGACAGGTCACACAGAATATTAAAAATGAAAAGCAAAGGGAAGATAGGAAGCTAGAAACACCAAAGGTGGCTCCCT
The DNA here is from genome assembly GCA_023553655.1 of Myrmecobius fasciatus. Lineage (NCBI taxonomy): Eukaryota > Metazoa > Chordata > Mammalia > Dasyuromorphia > Myrmecobiidae > Myrmecobius > Myrmecobius fasciatus. The sequence continues at coordinate 158,725 of JAJPUD010002071.1, forward strand.
GTGGGTGTGGGGGAGATTGACAAAAAGTCTGACACAAAGGATATTTGAGGCCTGAGCTAAAAGCAAACCTGACCGTCTGAGATGAGGCTTTCAAATGAGGCTTTTCTATAGATCTATAATTTGTTTGGGCAGCTAAGAGTGGCAGGGAATAGTGTGTGGGGCCTGAGTCAGAGCTAACTTCAAATCTGGCTTTAGATACTTACTGGTTGTGAGATTCTGGGCAAGTCACTTAATCCTGTCTGCCTCAGTTTCCTCATCTGTAAAATGATCTAGAGAAGGGAATGGCAAACCATGCCAGTATCTTTACCAAGAAACTCCCACCAAAAACAGTTACAAAAAATCAGACATGACTGAATGACAACAATGCTTAGTTTGGATTTGGGGGTGAAGAATTAGTAGGAAGGAGAAGAACCCTATATTGTACTGGAGATGTATCAGAGTGTGATTTTTATGTTAAATCCAGTCAAACACAAAAATGTAGCATATGATTGCCACTGATAATTTGTTTTCCAATTACAAGTTGTTTAAATATGTATGCTGATGTAATTTTAGGGTTTAAGAGGGGATTAATTTTTGCTCTGTGGGAAACTAATGAATAATGGACAAAAACCATCATTCTGTACACATGGATGCCTCAAGCTATCCTTGAACAACAACCAAAGACAGTGGCTCTAGTCAGAACCATGACAGAAGGGACAATGACCATTAGCACACCAGAACTGGACTTTGCCAAAAGTCTAGGGATTCCCTGATTGGATGGCAATCTCAAGCCCCCTTGACAGTAGACTTTGCTGGAGTCAACTTGGAATGGGTAGGTATTATTGATAATACAATTTACCAAGGTAGCTTCATGTCTACAAGTAGTGAGGGGCTTTCAGAGATCACCCAGTTTTAGAGGGAAATAACTACTGACACAGACTGTGATTTTATCAAGGGACCTCACAGAGAAGGAACTATGAGTCTTTGGTTAATAACAAGCCCTTCTACTGAAATCCTTAACTATTTACATGAATTCTCTCATTCTGGAAGCAGCTACAGGGAACAGAATATCTGGGTCCTCCACTCTGACCAGATCATTCTCTAAAGTTCTTCAAAAACTGTGTCTAAATGTAATTTAACATACTTAAGGAGCTTACTATATGTGCTGCATCCCTTGATCACGTAAATATTTGTTGCTCAATAATTTCAGTTGTGTCTGACTCTTCATGACCCCATTTGGGGTTTTGTTGGCCAAGATACTGAAGTGGTTTGCCATTTCCTTCTGCAGCTTATTTTACAGATTACAAAATTAAACAAACAGGATGAAGGGACTTTTCCAGGATCACATAGTAAGTGTCTGAGGCCAGATTTGAACACAGGAAGAGGTTTTCCTGATTCCAGTACTCTAAGCCCTATGGTGCCCAATAGTGTTTATCAAAATCTAATTTTTTGTGAATTGGGATGTGTGTATATATATATATATATATATACATACATATATATATATATATATATCCCATACATCCCAATTCACACACACATATATATAAACATACACATCCCAATTCATGTATATATATATATATATATACATCCCAAAAGTTCAATATACATATATATATGTATACTGAACTGTTTGAATGCAACTTATAGTACAATAGGTAGAAAGCTAGCCTCTCAAAGTTAGGAAAACTTGAGGGCAAGGCCCATCTTTGACACTGTATGACTGGTCAAAAGTCATTTAAGCCTATCAATGTTTGAGGCAACTCATCAAGATGGTAAATTGCAGAGAATGGGTAGAAAGAGTTTCCTCTGTTAGGGAAATCGCTCACAGTCTAGTCCATCCCCCTATCCTATAATCTATCCATCAATAATTCCCTATAAAAATGAAAAACAAACAAAAAATATTGACATTATTTGGTCCTTGGTTTGTGAATTGTTTTATATGGATCAATGACCTTCAACAGAACAAAAAAGTGCAATAGAGGCAAAGAGTATATGCAGCATTAAAATTCAAGATTGTGATTTTTTCCTTTAGCTCAGAAAATTGAAAAAAAATTGAAAAAAATGTTTCTTCTGTCAGTACCAGGAGAAATTATCATAGCTATAACTACATCTTACATCTATATAGTGATGATATGGCTGTCATGTAAGCCTTAAAGACTTTTTGAAGGAAGCTCTTTTAAAATAAAAAATAGAATTAAAATGCATTACATAGCTTAATATAGTTGAAAAATAGATTCTTACTATTAGATGCCAGGATTCCAAATACCATGGTGGCGTTTCTTCTGACAATTTTGTCTTCATGTGTAAGCAATTTAGTTAAAGGTTCCACAGCTCCAAGTTCAAGAAGAGTTGATTTATTTTCTTCACCTAACGTTTGTAAATAAGACTTATAGAATTTGCATTTTATCTTTGGTCTTCACTTTTACTTCAAACATCTTTCCTTTGCTCCTTTTCAAATGTCACATCAATTTAGAGCTTTCCCTTTATTCTTCCTCTTCCTCTTTCCATTTTTCTGTATCTGTCATCATTTGCTTTCATATATATATTTCAACATATTCCACAAACTTTCTATACTATTAACAGTGCAAAGGATGGAGGCACAACAAAACAAAGTTCAACCAAAGCAAGCATCCTCCATCTTTAAAGAAAAGCTTAACAATAATCACTAGGTGGGTTTTCCTACATGGAAGACAATGTGATAGTCTAAGAAAAGCACTGTCTTAGAAGTTAACGGTTTCTAGTTCAGATTTTGCCACTGACTCACTATATGATCTTAAGAAAGTCACTGAAACTGCTATATGTTTCACTTTCTTCTGAAAAACAGGAATAATACAACTGACTTTGTGGGCTTTTTGAAGAGTTAAGGCAATTCATGGATGTGAAAGTATACCAAAAGTATTCAATGCTATATAAAATATACGTTTTTGTGGCAGAATCTTTTATAGGTAGCAAATCCTACTAAGGAGGTCATGGGATAAATAACAAAATTTTTAATGTTAGAAAATTGCAATCTGATTGATTTGTACTTTGTGTTGTCCTAACAGAATTATTCATTGTAATATATCTAAGTTGCTTAAACTGTTATACAGTAAATTTTGGCAAAAATTTTAAGCTATAAATGGCAATTTAAAATTCCCTCATTTTTGTTTGCTTTACCCTTTGCTATTCTTTTTTTTTTTTTTTTTTTGCTGAGACAATTGGGGTTAAGTGACTTGCCCAGGGTCACACAGCTGTTACGTGTCTGAGACCAGATTTGAACTCAGGTCCTCCTGACTTCAGGGCTGGTGCTCTATCCACTGCGCCACCTAGCTGCCCCACCCTTTGCTATTCTTAAGTATTCTTTCCCTATATTTATCTTCCACCATCTACTTCATTCTCAATCCCTCAAGACAGTGAAAGAGTTAATTGATAGATCTCCCAGAGTACTTTCTTAGCTTCTCTCTCCCACACACCATCTCTAAATTTACTGTTGTGGGCAGCATCATATCCTGACCTCTTCCCTTTAGCCACCTACCTCCTGAACAAAAGAAATATTAAGAGAAAGTGACATCTTTTTCCTAACTCCATTCTATTTAATTCTTATTTACTGAAAAGAAAATGGATAGTTTTTTTCTACTGTAGTCATTTTCTTCATTTGCTGAAGATAGGGCTTAATAGAAGAAAACTATATATTACTGGCCAGTTATACTCTCTGGAGTGCAGTTACTAGTCAGAAGGGACTATGGAGTATCATAACTATGTATTTATTTATGTTACCTATTTAGAGGGTATAGAGAAGGATATTTCAAGAGCTCTACTCAAGTATAAATAAGATTTGTGTAAGAACTTTGCTTCTCATCCTCTCCTAAATTGTGTTCCTACTTATGGCATCTCTATGGCTTCAGGGTATTTTTACTTAAGGTATCTCTATGGCTTAAGTTGATTTTATCAGGGGTCTGGTAGTTTGGAATAGGGACCAGAGCTCTGTTGTTGCTTTGGTCTTAGATATTCAAAATAAAAGTGAGATTTCACTGACCAAAAAGACCTAAATAAAGGTAGTTCAGATGATCACAAATGGTTACCATTATATCTCCAGAATTCCCTTAGTTGCTAAAATGTAATTTTCTTCAAGGCAGAAAAAATTATTTTTAAATGGTTATATATGTCTCTAATGTGATGAAAAAAGGACTTAAGAAAAAAATCACAGAAATATATTTAAGATAACTTATGTGATTTACATTATTACATAGAACATTTTATTAGGAAAGATAAACTTATATAGCATATTTGATAATAAATTCAAAACCAGTATTCAAAGGCTCAGCGCATAGAAATAGTACCAAATTATGTCTGCTGAGAATAAGTCTAGCTAAGTAAGGAAAGGCTTATCATCAGAAAGTTGGATATTCACCACTATAGGTGGTAGTTATCACACAGCAGGAAAAAAAAGAAAAAAGAAAAAATGACCCTCATTTCTATATGTAAAAAAGAGATTTTAGATAGATTTTACACAGATTTTAGATAACCTATAAACAAGTAAATTTCTGGTGCTCTGAATCAGTGGTCTCCAAACTGTTTTGATTACATAGCCCCATTAGTTAAAAAAAACAAACTTGAGACTATGCTCTCTATATAACATGTATATGAATTAAATATAAATACTATGGTATAATTATATTGATTGTAAAAGTTTAAAAAATAACTTTTTAAAAGGATGAGCTAAAAATGAAACAATTGTTTAAACTGCAATTAGTAAGGAGCTACTGGGGATGCCCAATTAGATGAAAAATGACATGATCAGAACTCTACCTAAGGACTATTAATTTGGCGACCTTATGGAGGATGGATTGAATTGGAGAAAGCTTGAAATAAAGGAGACCATTAGGAGATTATAATAATAGTCCAAGGAGAGATGATGAGAGCCTAAACAAAAGTAGTTGTTATGTGAGAGGAAGGGAAAAAAAGGATGAATATGAGAGAAGTGTCATAGAACCAGAAAGGCTTTGCAAATGATTGGATGTATAAGCTTAGGGAGAATGAGGAGTCAACCTAAGTGATTGAAAGGGTAGTGGAAGGAAAAGGTATTGGGGAGTGTTAGATAGTAGTGGGTGAGAGGAAGTGTGTTGGAGTATGATTGATTATTAAGGAGAGGAGGGATACAACCCATCTTCTTGGATTTGTTGTTCAATTATCAAATCATGTCAGACTCTTTCTGCCCCAATGAACTGAAGTGGGCCAGACCCTTCACTATCTCCCAAAGTCCGTCCTGCTCATCTTCATTGCTTCCATGACACTATCCTTCTAATTCTCTACTTACCCCTTTTCCTTTTGCCCTCAATCTTTCCCAATCAGGGACCTTTTCAGTGAGTCCCATCTTCTCATTATGTAGTCAAAGTTTTTAAGCTTCAGCTTCAGTATTTGAACCTCCTAGTGAATAGCCTGAATTAATTTCTTTATAAGTTTTGATTTGATATTGCTATCCAAGGGGCTCTTGAAAGTCTTCACCACCACAGTTCAAAAATGTTGATTATCTGATACTCCACTTTCCTTTTAGTCCAGTTCTCAAAACAATGCATTACTACTTGAAAACTCTATGCTTTCACTATATGGAACTTTGTCAGCAAGGTCATGGCTCTGATTTTTTTAGCATGCTGACCAGATTTGACATAATTTTCCTTCCAAGGAGCAAATGCTTTTTAATTTCATGACTGTGGTAGTCATTTGAAGTGATCTTTGAATCCAAGAACATGAAATCTAACACCTTCTATTCTCCATCTGTTTGCCAGAAGCAATGGGACCAGTTGCCATGATCATTTTTTTTTTTTTGATGTTAAGCTTCAAGACAGTTTTTATACTCTTTTCTTTCACCCTCATTAGGAGGCTTCTTAATTCTTCTTCACTTTCTGCCATCAGACTGATACCATCTGCATATCCTATAGTGTTGATGTTTCTACCAGGAATCTTAATTTTAGTTTTTTATTTCATCCAGCTTGGCATTTTGTACTCTTCATACACGTTAAATAAATAAGGCAACAATATACAACCTTGCCATACTCCTTTCCCAATCTTAAACCAAGTTCTTCAGGTTCAGTTATCATTATTGCTTCCTGACCCACATATAGGTTGCTTAGGAAACAAGATAATTTGGTAATCCCATCTCTTTGGGGACTTGCTATGTTTTGTAGCGATCCACATAGTTAAAAGACTTTATTGTGGTCAGTGAAGCAGATGATTTTTTTTTTCTGCAATGCCATTGCTTTCTCCATAATCTATCTAATGTTGGCAATTTAATCTCTTGTTTCTCTGCCTTTTTGAAAATTGGCCTGCTCTTCTGGTAATTCTCAGCTAACATATTGCTGAAGCCTCACTTGTAGAATTTTAAGCACATCCTTGCTGGCATATGAAATGAACATGATTTTTCATTTTTAACATTTTTGTTGTTCTTTAGGATTGGAATGTAAATTGCTATTTTCCAATTCAATGTCCACCATTGATTTTCTAAATTTGCTAGCATACTAGGTGCAGCAGCATCTTTTAGGAGGAATTCCATCAGGTCCATTAGCCTTATTGTTAACAATACTTCTTAAAGCTCAAATGACTTAACTCTCCAGGATGTTTAGCTCTAGAGCAGTAATTATACCATACAATGTTAATTAAGATTTTTCTTCTATAGTTCTTCTGTACATTCTTGCCATCTCTTCATAACCTTTTCTACTTCTGTTAAGTCCTTATTTGTATATTTATTTCATCATGCCCATTTTTGTATGAAACACTCATTATATCTCTATTTTTCTGAAGAATTTTTATCTTTCCAATTCTATTGTTTTCTTCTATTTCTTTGCATTGTTCATTTAAGAAAACATCTTATATCTTATTATTGTCTAGAATCCTGTATTCATCAAGTATATCTTTCACTTTCTTGTTTACCTTTACCTTTCTTTCCTTGGCTATTTCTAAAGTCTCATCAGACAGCCATTTTGCTTTTTTAATCTTTTTCTTTGGAATGATTTTTGTTGCTGCCTCCAGCAGCAACTATGACTTATGAGGGTTACTCCATTTCTTCCAAAGGATTCTCATCCACTGTAGTTTATGTAGTGATCACTTGAATTAAAGTTACCTGTTTCCATCCATTTAAATTTACTGACAACCAAGAAGTCAATATTTAATCTTTTCATCACTTATTTGACCACATCCAGCTTATCTTGATTCAAAGATCTTAAATTCCAGCTTCCTAGGTTATACTGATCTTTATAGCATTGGACTTTCCTTCCATCACCAGACATTTCTACAGATCAGCTTCCTCTTGGTTTTGGCCCAGAGACTTTATTATTATTTAATCAATACTGTTCTCCACTCTTCTCCACTAATGTGTTGGATCTTTTGACTGGAGAGGTTCGTTTTCTGATGTCATCTCTTATTATTTTAATGCTATCCACGGGCTTTTCTTGGCAGAAATACCAGAATAGTTTGCCATTTCCTTCTCCAATATCCTTTTGTCTACTATTCTCTTCTATCTTTTGTCAGAACTCTCTATGGTGACCTGTCTATCTTGGATAATGCCTGGCTCACCATTTCATTGAGTGATGCAAGCTCCTCCACCATGACTAGTCATCCCAGAAGAGTTTTCTTGGATAGTTTACCCCAATCATATTAATGCATATATTGACACAACACCTACTTTGAAGGCAATTGCCTTAAATAAAAAACTGTGGACAGAATTAAATGACAGTAGAACATATAAATTATAACTATATAGAAAGATGGCTCACAGATTCTCCTTAGAGACAAGGCAAGAAAGTTCATTTATGGTATATCCAAAAGCACAAGAAACATCATTTCATGGGACATATGAGAATCTCGGATTGCTTAAAAGCAAAGGCTCTCCACAATAATTGAGTTCTATGATTTTTAAATCATTTTATTTGGAGTGTTTACATTAATTCTTTTTGGAAATTAGGCTCCATAATGGTGGGTTCCTAAGCCTCATAAAATTCTGTTTTGTGGTCTCTTATTTTCTCTCTATATATTTTTTGAGTTGGTGATCTCACCATCTCCCATGAATTCAACTATCATCTTTATCCATTAGGTTTATAAGTAGGAAAATAATTTATAAATAAACAAGACAATATATTGGAATAAATTGCCTAAAAGATTTATGGATGAGAGAAGGATTTATAAATAAATATGAGAGCACTATGGATATAAAATGGATAATTTTGATTACATCAAATTAAAAAGGGGTTGTACAAATAAAACCAGGGTAGCTAAGATTAGAAGAAAGAAAGTATAAAATTGAGAGAACAATTTTATAGACAAGTTTCTCAGACAAAGGCCTCATCTTTCAAATATATAGAGAATGTTTTCAAATTTATAAGAATAGGAATCATTTTTCAAATGACAAATGGTCAAAGGATATGAAGAAGCAGTTTTTCAATGAAGAAATTAGTTATATATAATATTCATATAAAAATGTTCTAAATCGTTATTGATTAAATAAATGCAAATTAAAACTACTTCCCTTATGTATTTCAGATTGGCTAAAATGATAGCAGAGGAAAATGATAAATATTGATGGGGATTTGAAAAAATTGGGATGCTAATACACTGTGTTAGTGGAACTGTGAACCGATCCAACTATTTTGAAACTAACCTCCAAAGAGTTATAAAACTACATCCTTTGACTCAGCACTACCACTATTAGGTCTGTTTTCCATTGTGATCAGGGGAAAAGAAAAATAAAACTTTATGTTCTAAAATTTATAGCAGCTTTCTTTGTAGTGGCAAAGAATTACAAACTGAAGAAATGCCCATCCATTGGGGAATGTCTATATAAGTTGAGTATAATTATGATAGAATACTACTGGGTATAAGAAATGATGAGCAGGTTAATTAAAAAAAGTATGGAAAGACTCACATGAAATAATGCAGAGTGATATAAGTAGTACCAAAAGAATAGTGTATATATTACACCAAAATTGTTTGAAGAATAACAAGGACTAAACTATTCTGAGTAATATGAATATTCAAATCAACTACAAGGGAAAATGCTAACCACTTTCACAGAAAAAAAAAAACCCTGATATATGCAAGTATGCTTTGTATGGTTCCCACATATACAGACACACACGTGTGTGTTAAAATTTTGGGGTATGTGGGAAAAGTTTGACTTTTTCTGGTGTGATATTGGGGTGAAGGAAGGGAGGCAGCTCAGAACTCAAAACATAAGAAAAAATATATTTTCAAAAAGAAAATTAGGAGGAATCTGTGCACTCATCAATATGGGAATTCCCTGCAGTGATACATAGCACACAACCATTCTTGCCTGCTCAAGTTGAGCAATTCTTATCCATGTCCTCCTTAAGTTTTATAAGCATCACAATCACATTAAGAAGCTGGTTTATCTGTTTCCTAACATCTGCTCCCAACCAAGTTAGGCTTTCTTTCCTTAAAAAGATATTGAGATCATACTTGAATCTTGCTTTTCTCAATACATTAAAGCTTCAGACTGCTGACACAGATTCCTAGTTGTTTAAATTCAAAGCAGCCACAAGGAGCTCTCTGATGCTTGGCTGGTGAATCATGATGAGCAACTCAAAGAGAGCTTCACTCAACTGGACCAACTCATGGTATCCTGAATGCCTATGCTGGTTTAATAGCCTTCTGTTATGATTAGCAAATCTCCTTTTTAAACTTTTGGGTGGCCTTTGAGTTTTTCATTTTGTTCCAATATTGAATCCAAATATTGGTTCTCTCCTGAGTTAGGTTCAGTTTAGAACATTTCTTGTTTTCACGTTATAATTAGTCTCAATTAGTCTCAAAAAGAGAACTTTTTTGCTCATGAACTTTTAGTCATATTCCTTAAACTATTTTCCATGATTCCTTGTTTGTAATGCATTGCAATCTGCTCCTTCATGCTATATGCCTTTTCAATGCCCTTTGGATGACCCACAGTTTCACTTCTTTGGAGCAGTGTTATATGACTTGAAATCATGCAACAACACCGCAAGAATATTGATATTAGAAAGATTGACTTTTGATCCAGGGAGACATTTGGGGTCATTAAAAGAACTTGCAATTTCCCAAAGACAATCCAGCCTGTTTTTCTCTTCTTGAATTTTGGACCCAATGATTGGCTGATTTGCAAGATATATAAACTGATAGACAAGCTAATAGATTGTCTATTCAACTATATATCATAGTTTGGACAATAACTACTCTTTATGCTTTTGGTTTTTTTTCTTTCACAGATAGATTAAACTATCTGAAGAAATTATGGATCTCATTTAGGAGGCTCCACAATGTTTTGAGAGTTGATGCAATTAAAACAATGTCATAGGTGCAATTTGGAACATCTGAAAGGCCTTGCCATTTAGAAGGAATCTTTCTCTGATTCAGGCTCTGCTGGAGCTCTTCCATGACACTGGAGCACAGGCAGTACATGTTTCCTTATTTTGTGTCTAAATATTATCTCTATTGTTATTTTTATATTGCATGAATGTTTATATTGCAAAATGTAATTTTGATAATAAACACTTAAGATATACCTTGTTAAAAAGAAAATATAAAGTGACATTTTGCTGAATTGAATCAAATGCTTTTTAAAACAGCCAGCAAATGTTAGCATAATAGAAAATTATACCTTTCAGTCAGTTGTGTGATCATAAAAATGTGGTCCACTCTTCCCTACTCAAGCCTTCATTAAGGATGCTCTCAATGTTGTATGCATTATTCCCATAAGAATTTTGTAGAAATGGATAGGTATGCATATGGACTAAAAAGCACTTATTTCTTAACTTTTTAAAAAGAGTAAAGCCTAATATACTTTCTAATCATTTGATATCTTCACTCTTAGATATTCTTATTAATATCATATGTCATAATGAATATTAATATATTAAACATTTAAATATTGTTGACATTTAATTTGAATCTTCAAGGATACATATTTTCCTTAGTGTAAGTATTCCACAAATACTTCAGTAGATATTCATCATGGTTACTACAATAGAAAAAAGAATTTGCCAACTGGTCTCCATCTTTTTGGCCATAAGCCTTTATAGCTATAACTTGCCTAATATTCATGTGACAGACTTGCCATCTGTCATTGGGCCTATTTTCAAAACCTTTTACTACTTTGATCTTCCACCACCTGTGTTTCCTTAGAATAGTCTTCCAAAATTCAGGGTAACCTCTGTCCCAATTTGTTTTAAGAAAGATAGACTGAAGTACAGATCCTGAGTGAGATCAGTTACAGTGATAGTGATGTGTGTATCTGTTAACAAAGAATTCCTAGCAACCTCAGAAAGCTAGTGACTTCTTAGAAAAGGAGGGGATCCTCTTAATAATACAAAATAAAGAAAGGGTTTTGGTAGGTACAGAGAAAAGATGGTAGGTTGTAGGATTGAGGCAGGGATTTATCTGATTATAGTCTTTGCTAGGGCATCACAGCTAAAAGAATTGATGTCTCTTTAGAAGAGATAAAAACTCCTTTATACAAAGACAAGATTATTTAAATAATTATGATTCAAAATATCTTTTTGGGATAATAATTTTGTAGGGCTAAACAAATAATGAAGTATTTTCGGGGACAGAGGCATGAGAAATAACCTTTCTTTTAAACTATTTTTTATTTTGTTTTGTTTTTTATTTTCAAAACATATGCATAATTTTGAACATTCACCCTTGTAAAACCTTGTGTTCCAATTTTTCCCTCCCTTCCCCCACCCCTCTCCCCTAGACAGCAAGTAATCCCATATATGTTAAACATGTACAATTCTTTTATACATATTTCCACATTTATCATGCTACACAAGAAAAATCAGATCAAAAAGGGGGAAAATGAGAAAGAAAACAAAATGCAAGCAAAGAATAAAAAAAAAGAATAAAAATACTATATTGTGATCTACACTCAGTCCCCACAATCCCCTCTCTGGGTGTAGAAGAGCATTCATCATTGTTGATGAAAGCCATGTCTGTCAGAAATGATCACCACGTAATCTTCTTGTTGCTGTGTACAATGTTTTCTTGGTTCTACTCACTTCACTTAGCATCAGTTCATTAAGTCTCTCCGGGCCTTTCTGAAATCATCCTGCTGATTGGTTCTTTTTTCCCCTGAGGCAATTAGGGGTAAGTGACTTGCCCAGGGTCACACAGCTAGGAAGTATTAATTGTCTGAGATTAGATTTGAACTCGGGTCCTCCTGACTTCAGGGCTGGTGCTCTTATCTACTGCACCACCTAGCTGCCCCCTGTTGATCATTTCTTATAGAGTAATAACATTCCATAACATCCATGGTATAATAAGTTATATCATAATTTGTTCACCCATTCCCCAAGTGATAGATATCTACTCAGTTTCCAATTTCTTGCTACTACAAAAAGGGCTGCTATAAACAGTTTTAGACACATAGGTTCTTTTCCCTCCTTTATGATCTATTTAGGATACAGGCTCCATAGAAATACTGCTAGATGAGAGTATGCATAGTTTGATAGCCCTTTGGGCATAGTTCCAAATTGCTCTCCAGAATGGTTGGATCCATTCACAGTTCCACCAACAATGTTTCAGTGTCCCAATTTTTCCACATTCTCTCCAACATTCATCATTATCCTTTCCTGTCATTTTAGTCAACCTGAGAAGTGTATAGTGGTATCTCAGAGTTGTCTTAATTTGTATTTCTCTGGTCAGTAGTGATTTAGAGCACCTTTTCAACCTTATCTTGGTATAGGCTGCTAGGTGTGGGTCAATGCCTAATTTCTGCCACATTAATTTCCAATTTTCCCAACAATTTTTGTCATATATTGCGGTTTATCAAACATTAAATTACTATAGTTATTGACTATTGTGTCTTGTGGACCTAGCCTATTCCACTGATTCTTAACCAGTAGCAAATGATTTTGATGACCACTGCTTTATAATATAGATTGGCAATGGTTCTAGTTTATCTCCATTATATATGATGCTTGCTCATGGTATTAAATAGATGCTACTGATTTAAGGAAAACTGAATTTATTCCTATACTCTTTAGTGTTTTTAATAAGAATGCTTTTCTGCATCTATTAATGTTTTTTGTTAGTTTGATTATCGATATAATCAATTTTGCTAGTAGTTTTCCTAATATTGAACCTGCATTCCTGGTATAAATCCTATTTAGTCATGATGTATTATCCTGAGGATAACTTGTTGTAATCGCTTTGCTAATAATTTATTTAAGATTTCTGTATCAATATTCAGGAGGGAAATTGGTCTTAATTTTCTTTCTCTGTTTTGATTCTACCTAGTTTAGGTATAGCACCATATCTGTGTTGGAAAAGGAATTTGGTAGGACTCCTTATTTTTCCAAATAGTTTGCATAGTATTGGAATTAGTTGTTCTTTAAATGTTTGATAGAATTCACATGTCAATCCATCTGGCCCTGGAGATTTTTTCTTAGGGAACTGATTAGTAGCTTGTTCAATTTCTTTTTTCTAAAATGGGATTATTTCTGGACAACCTATATTTTTGTAAGTATTCATCAATTTCATTTAGGTTATCAGATTTATTGGCATATAGTTGGGCAAAAAAGCTCCTAATTGTTGCTTTGATTTCCTCTTCATTGATGGAAAGTTAACTTTCATTTTTGATACTAACAATTTTCTTTCTAATCAAATTAACTAAAGTCTTTTTTAGTTTGGGTTTTTTTTCATAAAACCAACTCTTAGTTTTGTTTATTTTTCTTGTTTTCTAAATTAATAATCTAATCTCCCCTTTTGTTTTCAGAATTTTAAATCTGGTATTTAATTGGGGTTTTTTCTAACTTTTTAAATTGTATGTTCAATTCATTGATCTTCTCTTCCTCTATTTTATGCAAATAAGCAACTAGAAATATAAAACTTCTAAGAACAAATGCTTTGGCTGCATCCCATAAATTTTGGCATGGACATGTTGTCTCATTATTGTCATCGTTTTGGATGAAATTATCAATTGTGTCTAAGATTTGTTGTTTCACCCATTCATTCTTTATGATTAGATTGTTTAGTTTCCAATTAATTTTTGCTCTATTTCCCCTGGTCCTTTAATTCATGTAATTTTTATTGCATCATAATGATCTAAAAAAGATGCATTTATTGTTTCTGCCTTTTTGCATTTGATTTGGTTTTTATGGCCTAATATATGGTCAATTTTTGTGTAGGTTCCATGTGCCCCTGAGGAAAAAAAGGGTATTCCTTTCTGTCTCTATTCAAATTTCTACAAAGGTCTATCATACCTAACTTTTCTAAAATTCTATTTATCTCCTTAACTTCTTTCTTATTTATTTTGTGGTTTGATTTACCTAGTTTTGAGAGAGCAACTTTGCAATTCCCCACTAGTATAGTTCTTCTGTATAATTCTTCTTGCAGCTCTCACCTTCTCTTTGGATACTATACCACTTGGTGCATATGTAGTTAGTATAATTCTTCTTGCAGCTCTCAACTTCTCTTTGGATACTATACCACTCAGTGCATATGTAGTTAGTATTGATATTGTTCTCTTTAGCAAAATATAGTTTCCTTCCTTATCTCTTTAAATTAGATCTTTTTTTGTTTTTGCTTGATTTGAGATCAATCCAGTGCATTTTTTTTACTTCAGCTGAAGCATAATAGATTCTGCTCCAGCCTTTTACCATTACGCTGTATGAATCACTTTGCTTTAAATGTGTTTCTTGTAAGCAACATATTGTAGGATTCTGGCTTTTAATCCAGTCTGCTATCCACTTTTGTTTCATGGCAGAATTCATCCCATTCACATTTACAGTTAAAATTACTATTTCCTGAAATCTTATTTTCCCCAAGTTATACGTTTCTCTTTCCTTTCCTCTTTTCCCTCCTCTCCATTGTTTTTCTTCTGACCCCAACCTCCCTCAAACAGTTCTCCCCTTTTACAGCCCCTCCCCCTTCTTATCGCTTTCCTCTTCTACTTCTGCTCTTCCTTACTTTCTGCCTCTCTCTTTAATTTCCCCTTTCCTCTCCTACTTCCTTATAGAGTGAGAGAAGTTTCTCTGTGAAGCCAAACATGTTTGATAATCTCTCTTTGAGCCAAATCTGATGAGAGTAAGGTTCACACAATGCTCACCCCCCCTTCCTTCTTTCCCTCAATTGTAATAGGTCTTTTTTGCATCTTCATAAGATATAATTTATCCCATATTAATTCCCCTTTTCTTTTCTTTCAGTACAATCCCCTTTCCATCTCTAGTTTTTTATATCATAATAAAATCAAATTATATCTATAACCTTCTAAGTAAGCCCATAACAGAGATACAATACAACATATCATCTTCCCGTATAGGTACATAAACTTTTTAACTTTTAAAAGAAAGTTATTTTTTTCTTTCCTTTTTATCTTTTGTATGCTTCTCCTGAGTTCTGTATTTGAAGATCATATTTTCTGTTCAGCTCTGGTCTTTTCACCAAAAATAAATGAAATTCATCATTTTTATTGAATGTCCATCTTTTTCTCTGAAAGATAATGCTTCATTTTGCTATTGAATAGTTGATTCTTGACTGCAATCCAAATTCCTTTGTGTTTGAAATCTAGTATTTCAGGTCCTTCAATCCTTTAAAGTAGAAGTTGCTAGGTCCTAGGTAATCCTGATTGGTGCTCTTCTACATTTGAATTATTTCTTTCTAGTTGCTTGCAATATTTTCTCCTTGATCTGATAATTCTGAAATTTAGCTACAATATTCCTTGAAGTTTTCATTTTGGGGTCTCTTTCAGAAGGTTATTGTTGAATCCTTTCAAAAGCTGTTTTATCCTCTGGTTTTAATGCATCAGGGCAGTTTTCCTTGATGATTTCCTGAAAAATGTTGTCTAGGCTCTTTTTTTTCCCCCTAGTTTTCAGAAAATCCAGTAATTCTTACATTGTTTCTCCTAGATCTATTTTCTAGGTCAGTTGTTTTTCCCAATAAGGTATTTTACATTTTCTTTCATTTTTTTGTTTTGTTTGACTCATTCTTGATGTCTTATTGAGTCATTTACTCCCATTTGTTCAAGTCTAATTTTTAGTGAATTATTTTATTCAATTAGCTTTCTTATCTTCTTTTAGCATTTGGCCAATTTTTTAAAAATTAGTTGTGTTATTCATTGGATTTTTTTCTATTTCACAAATTCTGTTTTTCAATGAGTTGGTTTCTTTTTCCATTTCATCAAATCTATTTTGTTAGGCGTTATTTGCTTTTTCCATTTCATTAAATCTATTTTGTTAAGAGTTATATGCTTTTTTCTCATTTGTCTACATCTATTTTAAGGAGTTTTCTTCAGAATATTTGTGTTTCCTTTTCTAAACTCTCCTGCAAAGTTCTCATTTTCTTACCCTATTTTTCTTTTAACTCTTGTAAGATCCTTTTTGAATTCTTCCAAGAGAACCTTGTGAGATGAAGATCAACTCTTATCATCCTTTAGATTGAGGTCTGTTCCTCTCTTTCTCCATAAAAGCTATCTATGGTCAGAGATTTTTTGCTTTTTTGCTCATTTTTAAAAGTTTGAGATCTGCTTTTAAGATAAATGGGGGATTGTCCCAAGCTTCCTCTATAGGTGACAATGCCTTCACAATGCCCTGGGACCAGTGCTGCCTCCTTCCTTCCTGTTCTGAATGGATGTGGCCATGTCCCACATTATGCTGGCTTCAGAGGTTCCCTATTTGTCTTTTTTAGTTGCATTGGATGTCTCACAGTTAGTCTGTGGATCCACTGGCTTCTGAACCAGACTGGAGTAGCCAATGCTGTTGTATTTTAACTAAGAGCCTCCTAGTAAATTCCAGTGCATGGATACCACACCATCCAGGGTGACTGTGCTGAGTATGTGCTTGGCTGCCTCCCCCCATACTCAATTGAAACAGACCTTTTCTGAAGGTCTCCCAAAATACATTTTTCTGACACTGCAAATATTTGTTTGTTCTGTCACTCCAAGACCAGTTCAGAGGCTTGATCTGGTGTTGATCTGAAGGAAGCCAGGAAGAGCTCAAAGACCTGTCTACTCTCCATCATCTTGGCTCCATCCCTTAGAAGTTAACTCAGAGGAAGGACTGGATTCCTGAGCTCAGCTCAAGTATCTAGCAATGTGACTTGAGCAGTCATACATAGTGATACCAAACAGGATCAATTACAAAGTAGAATCAATTACGAAATGATACAGAAGCAATTTAATTTCTTTACCTCCATATCAAAATGAGTTATGGGAGTAGGACTGCAGCTCACATTTACTAAGATTAACAGTAGTTAAAACAATGCTTTGAAATGTCAAGATAAAACCATGTAATTCAATCCAACACATATTTTTTAAGAACCACTCTGGGCAAGGGATTGTGGTCAGGGTGGGGGAAAACACTCTTCCCTCAAGGAACTTAAAATTTTCATGGGGTTATGCAACATGGAAACAAAATATGTACAAAGTAATAAAAAGTAATTTCATTAGGAAGATAGCACCAACCACTAGAAGATCGGGAAAGTTCTCTTGTAGTGAGTGGCACATGAGCTGTGTTAGGAGATAGGGATTCTATCTTGTAGAAATGAGGAAGAAATGTATTCCTTTGTGCAAAGACAGAGATAAGCAGTGAAATTCCAGATGTGAAAAATAGCTATGAGGTCTGGAGAGGGGAATAAAACAAAGACTAGAAAGGTTAGTGGGAGCTATATTGAAATGTATTTTTAAAATTTAGGCATAGGGGTTTTGTATCTTATCCCCAAGAAACAGGAAACTATTCAAGATTTTTCTTAGGGGAGTAATATATGTTTTAGGAGAATCAATTTTGCAGCTGGCTATATGAGAGAAACTAGGGAAGCAGAGAAGCTAATAGGAAATTTTCATAATAGTCTAAATGAAAGATTATGAGGCTCCAGTCTAGGATAGAGATTATGTAACTAGAACACATGGATGGATGGAGATAAAACTGGCTAAAAATTGCCAAGTGATGGAATTTGGGATTTGAGGTAATGGGAGAATCAGAGATGAATCTAAGGGTGAGAACCTGGATGACTGGAAAGATTCTTGTGTCCTCTGTTTAATAGGGCATTTAGGATATGCTTTCATCTAAGTGATGATGATGGAAAAATAACAATTTTTTATATGTTAAACGTAAAGTATTTTTAAGGTAAATAGAATTCTGAATTCATTAATTTTCACATAAAAAAACTCAACTTTGTATGCTATAATGAAAAGTCAGTGCTTTTTATTCAATATTGAAATTATACCAACTGTTTAATTTTATAAATTCTATATCATATAAACCCAATAATTTATTAACATGGAATAAATAAGGAATTAGATCAGAAATTTTAAATTGTTGATTCTCTGAGGGAATGTGTTAAATGAAACCTGATTCTCCTAAAAGAATTTAACAAGGAGTAAGTTAAACATGGCATAAAAATGGAGCTTATCATATTGTAAATACTCTAAAAGTAATCTATAAAGACAAAGAGAAAAACAAACCTTTTAAAGCAAATTTATAAATGGCTTCACATGCTTTAGCCAAAATTTCTTCTTCTGTAGAATTAAGCATTAACACCACTGTTGCTGCCTTTTTACTTTCAATTGTGAATGGATCAAACTGAAATAAAAAATAGTAATATTTCACTAACAAATAACCTTTAGGATGTTTTACATAAACAAAATTAAAGATTTCTAAGAATAAATTTAATTGAATGTGGCAAATTGTTGGCTATCTGAGGAACCACAGCAGCTGACAAACTTGGGAGGTAAAAATCCAGAACTGAGGGTTTTTGCTATGCAAAAATGATGCCCTACCTAATAAATTTTCAAAAAATTTCCAGAAATAGAGAATAGATTATAATCTTCAGAAGATGTAGTCAGTGGCCACTTTGAGTTAATTTTTTCTGTTTAAAAAATATTAATTTTCTTGTATTACATCACCATTATTTCCACATATATATAATACATATATATATAAAGTGTGTCTGTGAATATATTGTATATATGCATATATATGTAAACATATCTCTGCCTAGAATTAAAATAGAGAAAAACAAACAATAATGAACATGAAATTATTTGATATCATGCATTTGATATCATGAAGCATTCTGTCCCTTGGTTTTCTTACCTTTCTGTCAAGAGGAAGGTGATATGTTTCATTTTTTGTTCTTCAGACCAAGATTGGTTATTACAGCTTCCTAGAAGTCAGTGTTTTCTTAATTCTCATTATTATAACAATTGTGTATATTAGTCTTTGTTTTCTTTACTATACCATGCAACAGAGCATGCAAACTCTTTCTACCTTTCTTTGATTTCCTCATATTTGTCATTATTTATAGCACAGTGATATTCAATTTTATTCTATACCAGAGTTTGTACAGCCATTCCCCAATCAGTGGACACCCACTTTCAGAATATCACAGAATTTAAGAGTTAGAAGGGACTTCAGTGGATATCTAGTTTAACCTTACACAAAACCGATCCACTACAATGTGCCCAATAAGCAGTCATTCAGCATCTCCTTAGAGACCTCCATAGAGAGAACGCTCACTCTTTTGATCCATTTCATTTTTAGAAGAGCTCTAATTATTAGAAAGCTTTTCTTTACAGCAATCCTGTGCAACTCTCCCATGGTTCCTGACTCTTTCCTCTTCTAGGTGGTGACCCTTTAAATACTTAAAAAATAAGTATTATTAAGGCCTCATTTCTAAAACATATAGATAATTGACTCAAATTTATAAGAATACAGCCATTCTCCAATTGATAAATGGTCAAAAGGACATGAACAGATAATTTTCCGATGAAGAAATTAAAATCATTTCTAGTCATATGAAAAAATGTTCTAAATCACTATTGAACAGAGAAATGCAAATTAAGACAATTCTGAGGTACCACTACATAACTCTCAGATTGGCTAAAATAACAGGGAAAGATAATGATGAATGGTGGAGGGGATGTGGGAAAACTGGGACACTAACACATTGTGGGTGGAGTTGTAAACTGATCCAACCATTCTGGAGAGCAATATGGGACTATGCCAAAAGGGTTATCAAACTTTGCATACCCTTTGATACAGCAGTGTCTCTACTGAGCTTGCATCCTAAAGAGATCATAAAAAAGGAAAAGGACCCATATTTTCAGATATGTTGCGGCAGCCCTTTTTGTAGTGGCAAGGAACTAGAAACTTGAGTGGATATCCATCAGCTGGAGAATGGCTGAATAAGTTATGGTAAATGAATGTCATGGAATATTATTGTTCTAAAAGAAATGATCAGGATTTCAGAGAGGCCTGGAGAGACTTACATGAACTGTTGCTAAGTGAAGTGAGTAGAACCAAGAAAACATTGTACATGGCAACAACAGTATTATTCGGGGATCAATTTTGATATTTGTTTCTCTTTCCAGATGATTCAGGCAAATTCTAATAGACTTGTGATGGAGAGAGCCATCTGCATTCAGAAGGAGGACTGTGGGGTCTGACTGTGGATCACAACACACAGTATTTTCACTTTTTTGTTGTTTGGTTGCATTTTTTTTCTTTTTCATCTGATTTTTTTGTACAGCATGATAAATATGGAAATATATATAGAAGAATTGCACATGTTTAACATATATTGGATTACTTGACATTTAGGTGAGGAGTTGGGGGAAAGGGAGGGAGAAAAATTTGGAATACAAGTTTTTGCAAGGGTGAATTTGGAAAATTATCTATGCATATGTTTTGAAAATAAAAACCTTTAAAAATAATTTTCATGTCTGTTCTTCAGCCTTTGCTAAATTACTTATTATTATTATCATTTTTATGCAGTGTTTCAAGGTTTACAAAATGCTTTACAAATATTATTCTAATTTTATCCTCAAAAATCTTAGACATAGAGATGCTATTATTATCTTCATTTTTACTTAGGAGAAAAATGAGATGGAAAGAATTTAAATGACAGGCCAGGTCACACAGTGATAAATGTGTATTCTATGTCATGATTTTCCTCTCTGCTATATAGAACAAATCTACAACATGCTATTGTACATCATAGATATCTACATGTGATCCGAACAAACATATATCAATAATAACAATAATAATATGTATATATATATATATATATATAAGTATATTAGGTATAATCTGATAGATATTATATAACATGTGCCCATAGACTGACTGTACTGTATATATACAGTCAATGTAGTTTTCAAGAATAGCAAACTCTTAAATGGGGAAGAGGGAAAAGGGAAGTAGATGGAGAATATTACAGGCATAAATAGTGACTTTTCTCTTTCCCTGTTCTTTGGGGTTACAGGAAGGTTACTGTAGAGAAGAATAAAAGCTTTATTTTCTAGAGTGTTATGTACTAGAAGTATAGGGGAGAATGCACAAATCATTAGTTCTAATTATAAGAGATCAAAGCTGGGAGCAGGGAGAAGGTGAGTCACTTCTATGCAGTTGGGCTGGTAAAGAGCAATCTCAAGTGATGGCAGCAGGTAAAGCCTTACCTGTCTGATCAATTCCTGAGGATTTCTGCCTGAGCTAAAGCCCAGTATTTGGGGATCATGACAACTTTATGAGACTCTGCAGATAAGCAAAGGTGGCAGTCATAATTTAAGAAGCCAAAGGCAGTAAAGACCAAGATTGAGAGGGGATGCTAAAGAAGTCATCGGTTGCAGAAATTACATTATTGATACTGTTAATTCAGTTCTTTTCTACTGGACTTGGTTTAGGTTCCATTTATATCCTTCTTTATATTGTAATAGATGTTTATGTTCAAAATACTAATTGGATACTTAGGTCGCCACCAGATGAGCTGACTCAAATATGGAGTCATTCATTCAAATATGGATATTCTCAGTGAGGAAATTTTCTGGGTTTCCATAAGCCTTTTAATCCAAGACTGAATCTAGTCCATCTGACATCAAATGGCAAAATGGGATAATTACAAAAGTACTGGGTAATAGAGATAGTTGATAGAACCCAAGGTAACAAACATTTCTCCAAATTTTAGTTATGTCTGACTCTTTGTAACTCGGTGGACCATACTGTTCATGGGGTTAGCTTGGCAAAGATACTGGGGTAGTTTATTATTTTCTTCACCTACAAAACAAGACAAACAGAGATTAAACAACTGACCAAGATTCACACAGCTAGTAAGAATCTGAGGCTGGATTTAAACTCAGATATTCCTGACTCCAGTTGTAATACTTTATCCACTGTGCCATCTACCTGCCTTTCACTATTTTAGATTGGTTTAAAATAGGAAACATAGGAGCAAAATAACTAATTTTTCAGTGATTTGTACTTAGGCTACAGACTCATTCAAAAAAAGTAATTTTAAAGGTTGAGAAAAGGGAAGTATGAGACCAAAAGGTTTCATTTTACTTAAAGAATGAGTGAAAAATAGGTAAGGATGTGAAAATTGCAGTATTAAAAAAACTGTGAAAGGTGAAGAAATATTGCACTTTGATAGGGTCAGCATGGAGTTGCGGGCAGAGGAAGTCAGCATGAAATCTGTTACTCCCACAGAGTTTATCATATTATAGTAATTTTTATTTTAAGGAAATTGAAAATAAAATGATAGATAGAATGATACATTACTAAACAAATAATATGGAGCTATAATTACTGATTCCATCTGCTTTCACATGAGGAAGCCATAATCATCAAAAAGCATGTGGTGAGATTATAATTTCACACTATGTACAAAATAAAGGATGAACTGAAATTACTAACAGGGTTCCAAAAAAAAAAAAAACCAAGAGGTATTCTAGCCAGGTTCAGAATTCTTTAAGAACTATGAAAATTAGAGAAGCTATCAATTTACAAATTTCAAATAGACAAGTAAATATTTTAATTTTTGTTGATACTTAAATATACCCCTCCTTTATTCCTTCTATAAAGAGCCATCTCTTGTAATCAAGAATAACCCAATTTATATGTTAAATGTAAAAAATGTTATTAGTGATGGAAATAAAATTTCCTCATAGGACACAAGTTTAAAGTTAACTTAAGGAAAGTTAATGAGTTCTGTAGTATTTACCATATCAAGAGATATATAAAATAGATTTTGATGATTTGAGGCTCTAATTATTCCAAAAAGTGAGAGGCAGTTTAATATAGGAGAAAAATAGATAAGTTAGCTAATATGAATGTAGGTGGAGCACATATTTAGAGATCAGTAGAAATCTATTGTAAAAATCTAATTGATTAGTTTAGATAGTCTAAATAATGGCTAAAATTACCTTTGATGTCTAAATCCATCAGTGCCTTTTCACTCTGATTTGTTGTTCTCCCATAAATCCATGGGGCAAATCTATCCAAAGAATTGGCCTTGTTCTAAAAATAGTTAGTGGTATGGAGTTGAACTGTTTTATCAAAGGATCAAGACTATGTGGTTAAGAAGAGTGTAATTAGAGGCAACTAGATGGTGCAGTAAAGCACTGACCCTGAAGTCAGGAGGACCTGAGTTGGGATCTGGCCTCAGATTCTTGAATGGTACTAGCTGTGTGATCCTGGGCAAGTCACTTAACCTAATTGCCTGGGTGAGGAGAAAGAGCATAGATAGAATGGTAATTTGTGTGCTAGGATAATACTGAGGGACTGGATATCACAGCAAGAACTAAGAATAGGTTTAGATGGAAAGATAAACAATTATGATCAAATAATGGAAGTTCATCTTTCTTGAATATGGAAGGAGAACACTTATTGATGATAACATCAAGAATCATTTCTATGTATATAGGTCTCACTTCCCCCCCAATTTTCCTTCTACTATTCTTATTTGATTTTTAAATTTTTTAGAAATTCTTCCAGGAATTCTTGCTGGGCTTACATCCAACTCAATCAAGGTTTTTCTTGTAGATATTTTAATATCATTGTCTTCTTCTGATCTTTTCTGTCTTTCTTGATCTTCCCTTGTCACCCTAGTAACTTTTTATGAAAATCGAGTTCTTTTTGTCAATTGCTCATTTTCCCAGCCTATTTCTTGACTTAGAACTTTATGTTATGTTTGTGGCAGCCCTTTTTGTAGTGGCGAGAAACTGGAAATTGAAAGGATGCCCATCAATTGGAGAGTGGCTGAATAAATTATGGTATATGAATGTTATGGAATATTATTGTTCCATAAAAAACGACCAGCAGGATGATTTTAGAGAGGCTTGGAGGGACTTGCATGAACTGATGCTGAGTGAAATCAGCAGAACCAGGAGAACATTATACACAGCAACAAGACTATACGATGATCAATTTTGATGGACATGGCTCTCTTCAACAATGATTTGATTCAAACCAGTTGTTCTGCAATGAAGATAGTCATATACATCCAGAGAGAGGCCTGTGGGAACTGAGTGTGAACCACAACACAGCATTTTAACGCTTTCTGTAATATTTCCATGCATTTTGTTTTCCTTCTTAGGTTGTTTTTTTTTCCTTTTCTTTCTATATCTGATGTTTCTTGTGCAGTAAGATAACTGTATCGATATGTATACATATATTAGATTTGTCATATAATTTATCATATTTAGCATGTATTAGATTACCTGTCATCTAGGGGTGAGGGGTGGGGGGAAGGAGGGGAAAAGCTTGGGGAAAAAAGGGGTTTTTGAGGGTTTTTTTGTTTTTTTGCAAAGGTCAATGTAGAAGAATTACTCATATGTTTTGTAAATAAAAAGCTTTTAATTAAAAAAAGAACTTTATGTTAAAGCTGGGCTCTGTTCCCAGGGTGGGGGAGAGATGCTATCCCAAGTTTCAGGTATTCTCTTTTCAGAGCTAAATCTGGGGGTTTGGAGTGAGGTGAAGTTTTCAGTGCTTCCAAGGTAGTGTGATCTGGGGAGAGATACGATCACTTCTCTCCTGGTCTACACTCTGGCCCTTACACCAGGAAGTGCCTCTGATTCCTTGTAGCTATAAGTGATCCTGCTCCTCAGGGCCCCTGATCTCTTGTGACTTCAAAGAACACTGCTCCAAAGAGTTTCTCCTCCTTTGTGACTGCAAGCACCTATCTCTGCCCTGAAACTGTGGCTCAGAAGGGTTTACTTAGAATCCCTTTTTATCTTTTTCTGACCCTTACTATTTCTGCTGTGAGAGCTCCTAAAGCTACTTCCTCCATGGCCCACAGATGGCCCTCCAACCCTGGCTCTAGGCCAGTGTCCACCTCAGGGTCACAGACTTCTCTTTGCAAAGCTTTCTTGGGCTAGAAAATGTCTTACCCTGAACTTCTGTTGGTTCTGCTGCCCCTGAATTCGATTTCGGACATTATTTAAAATAAGACATTTCAAGGGGAATTTGGGGAGAGTTTGATAGTTGATTCTACTCAGCTACCTTGACTCCACCCACTTCTTCAAGGATTTTTTTGGTTTATCGTTTTTTTTTTTTCTTCCAGACAAAACAGTATATGGAAGAAGAAATGTTTCAGCTGCCATGAGGAAGCATATATAGAACTATTATTTGCACCCAGGATGTGTATATATATATATATATATATACACATATATATATGTATATATGTATACATACATATATATGTACATATATATATATATGTGTGTATATAAATATATATATGTGTGTGTATATATATATGTGTGTGTGTACATATATATATGCAGCAAAAAGAAGGAGATACAATTGGATTTAGTTCTGTGGTGAATTTTACCCTGTAGACTCGCTGTGATATTATTAAAATATAAGATGTAAGTGAGGAGCATGAATTTTATTGGTTAGCATTATTGTTAAGGGCTGCTTAGTGATGGTGGATATAGCTCTTAGGCTGGAGTCAGGAAGACCGGTTTCAAATCCTTCAAATGTTTACTGTGAGACCATTTTTGTTCATTTTCTAGTTGTGTCTGACTTTTCATGACTCCATTTGGGGTTTTCTTGGCAGAAATACAAGTGGTTTGCCATTTTCTTTTCCAAGCTCACTTTACGGATGAAAAAAAAAATTGAGGCAAAGTGCTAAGTGACTTTCCCAGGATCACACAACCAGTAAATGTCAGAGGCTAGATTTGAACTCCTCAGGAAAATGAGTCTTCCCAACTTGATGCCAGGCCTGGCACTCTGTGCACTATGGCGCCACTTAGCCATGACCTAGACAAGTCTCAACTATAAAACAGGAAAAGCAATAGTACCTACTCTAAAGGGTTGTTGTTGAGCGCCAAAGGTAATGGCATTTGTAAAGTGACCAACATAACACCTTGTATACAATAGGCATTTACTGAATGCTAATGTGTTCCCCTCCCTCATCAGATAGGGAATGATGTTTCTGTTTCTATGTTAATGACATGATTAGTATCAGGGTACACGGAGATCCTCATTTAAATTGAGGGAATTGAAGTAGGACCAATGCTAGAATATTTCCTCCACCATGGTAACGAAAAGAATATATTTAAACAGACTTCTGACTTTTACAAAGGAATATCACCATCCTCATGACAATGGATCACTTCTCAAGAATATGAATACTAAGTTCATGTTAGCATTTTCCCCACACAAATTCTGTGAGATAAATAAAGAAAAAATGATTATCCTTACTTTAAAAAAGAGAAAACTGAGTCCTTTAATGGCCTGGCTAGGGTCATAGCTAGGAAGTGTCTGAGGCTGGGAATAGAGCCTAGGACTCCTGACTCTTTAAGTCCAGAGCTTTCTCTATGCCATGCTACATCATGTGCCATTTTATTCAGTGTCCCAATTTGCCAACTAATCCATAGACACTGATCTTTTTCACATAGTCTGTGAATTCTCCCCATGTGCACATCTAGTAAACATACTAAAAACTCAGTAAATGCCAGTCTTGGTGATTTAGGAACATTCACTACTCATAGAAGGGAATCCAAGACACTCTACAAATCTTAAAGAGAAGGCAAGAGAGGTTCAATGAAGAGCAAAGTCTGTTATTGGAACCGTGGGATAAGGTTATACCATATTTATCTTCTTGTATACAGAGCTTTCTAAGTTTTAAATGATAGTTACATTGACTCATTCACTATTTTCCAATGGCTAAAATATATGCATTAGTGCTTCCACAAATATGGAAGATTTGTCCAATTTTCCATGCCTCAGACCTCTTAATTGTAATTAATTAATTGTAATTGTAAAAAAGAGTAATATATTACTCTGAATTTTCTTAGCAATTATGGGAACAATTTGCTTCTGTACAAGGGAGATCTAGAAAAGAACCTGAAATGCATTCAATTTTAAATAAACGTACATGGTTCTACTATCTGGACAATTGTAAAGGTTATGGCCAAGAGAACTATACATGAAAGTTAATTTAAAAAAAATGTCCATGCCCCTTCCAGGAGCCCCAGAAAGAAGATGGAGGGGAATAAGGGAGGAATAAATACATTGTTACCACAATGGATGCAGTGGAACCAGAAGTTGAGACCTGTGCAACTAATGATTACATTACTGCTGTTCAATGATATCCTTCACTACTATGTAAAGTATAAAGGATTTCCCTGAGTGCAATAAAATTTAATTTTCAGGCAAATACATCTATCTTATTCAGGTACTGGTTCAGCTATTTGACTTCTAAGGTTCTTTCCACTTTGAAATTCTCAAATTCTGTGAACAAAAACATATCAAATACAAGGTACACCTCTAGGTTTTTGTGGTTGCAGTTTAATTTTTTAGTCTTGTCCATCATTGTGACAACATGGACCACAGCACTTCCCTGCTCTATTCTCTGCCTTGGACACTTCTAGCTATGATTCTAGCCATGTCATTAAATGACTCAGTTTCCTCAGCCTTGGACACTTCTAGCTATGATTCTAGCCATGTCATTAAATGACTCAGTTTCCTCATCTCTAAAGTAAGCATAACTATTTTTATCTACCTCAAAGGATTGCATATATTAATAAACATCTTGAAAACTTTTGGAGTTCTCTTGGCAAAAAATACTGGAATAGTTTGCTATTTCCTTCTCCAGTGGGGAACTTGAAAAGATATATTACATTGCCTTAACTTTCTCAATAGCTTCTCTTCTTACGTGGGAATTGCTCTGGACATTTCTGCAGTAGAATGATCCACAAAGAGATAGCAAGAGGAACAAATATTTATGCCTTTTTTAACAGATATTTTTTGTGTTTCAGGCAAACAATATAATCCTGGGTTATTAATATTATGTATGTAATAATAATGCTAACAAGGTGCAGTGCAAGCTGCTTTTTGGTATGGTTACCATTCTAAGACTTTGCCTCATCATAATATGGGGAATTATAAAAATTCTAGATGTAATATTTTACTCCAGTCATAAAAATTACTCATTATGTCACTGCACATCATGTTCTAAGATGTCTAATTATAAAAGACTATGATATGCAGATTTTAGTTCTAAGCATAGTCTAATGTCCGATTGAATGTCTAAACATCAGATTGTCTAACCTTAGAATGAATAAATTCTTCCTAAAGGATTTTGATTAAAAAATTAGGCTGCCATATTCCAGGAAGCTATTCAGGATAAGTGAATGGTATGATATGGTCTCTAACGAAGCTAATGCAATGTCAGCTTGTATTAATGGAAATAATAGTATGTAGAGAACGGGTACAATAGTCCCCTTTTAACCTGTACCAGTCAGACCATATCTAGAGCTCTAGGCCCATGATCAGGGAAGATTGCAGCATTATGATAGTGAAGGGGCAACAAATCATCTAATATAAGGGAGTTATTAAACCTTAAAAATAGATGTCTTAAGGGGATACATGATAGCCATTTTAAAAATGTTTATTAATATATTTTACATTGCTTACATTTTCTAAAATTTTTCTCCTCTTTCTTATCAAGAAAATCATCTTTATAACAAGCAAAAATTAGTCAACATATCAATAAAGTCTAAAAGTATATCCTGTATTCCACTTCCATAGTGTCTTATGCCTCCAAAGAGGAGGTAGAATTTAATATATTCTTTCTTTGGGGCCAGGTTGAATCAGAATAATTGAGCTCAACATTATTCAGTTTCAATGTCTGATATTATTCTTTACATTCGTCTTGTTGTCATTGTGTATATTGTTTCTTCATCCTTCTTACTTTGCTTTATACCACTTCATACATGTCTTATCAAATTCTTCATATTCACCATTTCCAATACAACAGCTATATTTCTTTTATGGGTGATAATTTGTTTAGCCATTCTCTGATATATGGATATCTATTTTGTTTCTAATTCTTCCTATTATAAATAGTACTGCTATACAAAATTTAGTATACACAAGACATTTCATATGACAGTATGGGCATCTCCAGGTCAAAGAATATTGATATTTTAGTCATTTTCTTAGCATATTTCCAGATTTCTTTCCATGACATTTGGCCCAATCCATAGCTCCATGAACAATGCTTTAGTGTGCATGTCTTCCTACATCCCCACCATTATTTCCATCTTTTGTCATCTTTGCCAATTTACTGAATTTGAGGTGAAAATTTAAAGCTTGTTTTGGATGTATATTTCTTTATTATTAATGATTTGGGACAGCCTTTCACATATCTGATAACAGCTTACAATTCTTTTGAGAACAATTTTTCATATCCTTTTAACATTGTGAATGTGTTTTGATATTATATATCTATATATGTACATATACATATAGGTATATATTTATCAAAGATATCTGATACAAAAGATTTTTTCATTTTCCTCTTCCCCCAAATCAACTTCTTCTCTTAATTGTGAACTCAGCAACCCAGTATTTAATAATTCCAGCAACATAAATTAGTTAACTGGCATCTATTAAACACCTACTATGTGTCAGGTACTGTGTTAAGCACTGAGGATACAAAAAGAAGTAAAAAATGAAACACTCTCTTCTCTCAAGGAGCTTATGGTCTAATGAAGAATAAAACTTTATTTGCAAGAAATTCTGGGAAAACTAAAGAAAGAATTGGTGGAAATTATGTTTTAATTGACATCTTATACCATATAACACAATAAGCTCAACATAAACAAATAATTTGAATAGTATAAAAAATCTCAGAATAAAAAATAAAAGAAAGCCAAATTAAGTACTTTTCACAACTTTGTAAACAAGTGATGAAAGTGGTTACAAAGGATAAAATAGGTAATTTCAATTACATGAAACTGACAGCTTTATGCATAAGAAACTTTGGAGTCAGTCAGAAAACCTAGGTTCCAATTTTGCCTGTGTGATTTTGGAAGATCACCTCCCCTTCTCAGGGCTTCAGATCAAATGTGGGGTGTTGGCCATCTAAAGTTCTTTTTAGTAACTTTATCCTATGATGACCATTTTAAAATATTTCATGATTTTTCTCCTAATTTCTGAGGAAACAAAAAGAACCAAGGAGTTCTCCTTCATTAAAAAAAAAAATCCTAAGATGAATGGCAAATTGGGATAGATGACCACTAAGGGTTTTTCTAACTCTAACATCATATTAATTATGGCCTACAATCCTATTTCTTTTAAAAGAAGAAAATCCTATCTATGGCTGTTTCACAAAGTTTTTTATTTCATGTTTTATTCATATTTTCCTCTTAACAGGTATCAAATTTGAAATTTTAGCAGCGCAGGGCATTCCCTCTAGCTTTGAAAAAAAATCTTTCAGTTGTTTGCATCTTAAAAAAAACTTTTTTTTTGAAAGAAAGAGACATCAATGGATACATGTTTTGTGTAGTAGAAAATAGCCAAATGATGTAGTAGTGATGAAGCATTTATATCCTTCAAAATTCTAAGTAAATAATGTAATATTTCTGGTAGCCAGATAACTGAGCTAATTTTAGACATAAAATACTTGTAGTTCAAATTCTGGCTAAATATTTCAAAGAACTAAAAAGACTTACTCATTAACCTGATATATCATTCATATCTTTGAAATGAAAATAATTGTGGGTCTCTAATTTTGTAATTAAGTGATCATAATATTTCAAATTTCTGTTCCAAGATATAATATCATGTTAGAACTGGATAATTTAGACATTAGCCAAACTTTGGACTTAAATAATCATATATCTCCCTGTATTTATGTCATCTCCAAGGTCCCTTTTTCAGATAAGAGTTGTCAAAAAATCAATAGTCTACAAGTACTATCAAATTAATTTTCTTATAGTATATTACAAACCAGAAAACTTACCATATCCTTAGGAGGAGGTTCTACTTCCTTTTTTATTTTTTTACCCATTCTAAAAGGATAGATAAAAAGAAATTACTCTATTTTCTACTACTTAAACATTACTATTATACAGTTTATATTTCATGGGTTTATTGAGAATGATGTTGAAAAGCCCTGGTTTTGCTTGCAAAATGTAGGCAACAATGATACTTAAAAAACAAGGACTGATTCTCTGACAAAGAGTGACTAAATAGCAGCAGAATTAAGTCTTTTATGGTACTAATCCAGTATACTCATCTTCTCACTATCTCTTTCTCTGTCTTCTGTCTTTCTCTCTCTCATTTTAAAGACTGATCAAAATTACTTTGTGGGAATTGATCTTTCATGAAATAGAAAGGTTAATTCTTAAATCTTTTGAAACCATCCCTTGCTCTTTTTTCTATTCTGCATAATCATTTATGATGCTGACAAAACAAAGTTGTTCATTTTGTTAAATTAAAACTATGTGTTAAGGACTTGTAATTTTATTGATGTAGGTACTCTTTCAATCAACAGAAATCACCAGCTCTTTATAGCTTAATTAAAAAAAATTGTCATGGCTTAAAAATTCATCACCTTATAGACCTAATAGATTCTATTAAGTAAGAAAGATTTTAGACAGCATCTCTTTTCATCTGAGGATCATACTCAGTTTGGCAAGGTTGGAGGATAAGTTAGGCTTTATATTCTTTTTCATATATTAATCAGATGTGTAATCATTAACAAATCATTTAAGAAGGGCTTTAGATCCTCATACATAAAGAAAATAGCACTTGTACTATCATCTTCACAGGGTGGTTGTATTAAAGCATCTATAAACAGGAACTATATATGTATCATATGTTATATATATATATGATATATATATTATTCTAATATACAGTTTTAGTCAATCAGTCAAAAATTAACATTTATTATTACCTACTATGTGCCAGGGATTATGGTATATGTTCAGGATGTAGATGCAAAAAAATTAAATAGTATCTACTTACAAGAAATTTACATTTTAAGAAAGAAAGCAAGAAGTATATCTATAAATATATAAAAAGAATACAAAATACAAAAAATCATAAAAATACAAAAATACAAAGTACAAAAATACAATATAATATAAATACAAAATAAATACTTCTTTTTAAGAAGCTGGATTGAGAGGGAAGGTACTAGGAGTTGGGAGATCAGGAAAAGCTTAGTGTAGAAGGTGAAGAAGAAAGATTCTGTAAGGGTGAAATGAAGAGACTGTACATTCCAGATCTGGCTGCGATAGATGAAAGATCATGAATTAGAAAGGATCAATCAGGCTGAATTCCAGAGGGCCAGAGAAGAAACAATAGATAATAAAATTAGAAAAGTTGGACAAGCCTGTACTTTAAAAACTAAAGGAAGAGGTTTGTATTTTGTTCTAGAGGCAATAGGGAATACCAGAATTGATTAAGTAGGAAAGCAAGGTGGTCAGATCTATATTCAGCAAAAATGCCTTTGGCCGTATGGTTGTTTTGGATGTGATATTGGATGGACTAGAGTGGGGAAAGACCTGAGGAAAGAAGACCACATAAGAGGTTGTGGGAATAATCAAGAGGAAAGCAGTTAAGGTCCTGAACTAAGCTGGTAGCTGTGTGTCAGATGGGAATCAGTCAAGGCACTGGGCACTCTACGAGTGTCCCTTAGGGCAAGACCTTAACAAGCCAGTTAGGCCCTAGTTTCTGATGTCATATGGAGTCTCATAACTGAATGTGGTCATTGTGAAATTATGATTTATTATCAGTAAATGTTTAATTTGCATATACCCATATTTTATATACTTGTATACCTGGGGGTCACATGAAAATTTCTCAGGTTAAAAAAGGGTCATGAGTTGGAAAAAGTTTAAGAAGCCCTGATGTAAATCATACCAAAATCTTTAGGAAAAAAGTCATATTTATCAAAAACAATTGTTTCTATTTGCAAAACACAAGAAATAGGAGTGTATATGATACTATGACTTTTTGTTATAAAATTTATATATATATATGTATATATATATATATAATTTTATGAGGTAATAAAAATTGCTGTCTCCTATAAATTCAGTGATCCTAATAAATTTTTCTTTATGAACAACACTTGAGAAACAATTCTGCAAATAGTTATGCTACCTGGCTTCCAATGGTTTCTATGTTTTTCCATCACTTAGCACAGTTACTGGCACATAGGTTCTTAATAATTGTTGACTGATTGAAGGCCAGTCAAGCAAAAAAAAAAAAAAATCCTCAAAAGCTTGAGGCTTCTTCCAACTCCCTCCCATTATGAGTCCATTGGAGCACACCTTCCCCTCCCACATTCCACACCCCACCCCCCAAGCCTTAAGCTCAGCTGGCCACTCTGACAATGGTAAAGAAAACCTTGCCCTCCACCAAATCTTTAGACCTTGTTCTTCCCCAGAGCCTCTAATTCGGGGTTTTGCCTGGGCTCTCAGCCAGGACTAACAGGTTCTCCTTTTTTCCTAGACTCTCTTCTGGCAAGTGCATTGGATTTGGAGTCAGAAAACTGAGGGCCGTAGACATATATCTTTAGAAAACTCTAATGCTAAGTCTTAGCACCTATTTTTCTTATTTCAGTATTTATGAAGTAGTAAATAAAAAGGGAGTTCCACATAGAATGGAATAACAACTTTGGGAGTTCTACAATCATATTCTGTTTTGGATATGAACTGGGACTCATGATTTCACTGTTATAGATAAATTGTGAAGAAAGACCCTCTACTAATCAATGAATCAAGCATTAAGTGACTAGTATATTATGCCAGACGCTATTCTGAGGGCTAGGGATACAAATACAAAGAATGAAAGAATCACTCTATATTTATGCTTCAGTGGAGGAGACAAGCATATATAAAATGTGTGCAACACAAATAAGATAAATAAATGCAAATTATACATATACATAAGGATGTATATTATGTGTATGTATATGTGTGTATACACACACACACACACACACATATATATATACATACACATACACATACATAGAATTTAAATACATTAGCTGGGGAAAGGAGGATACTAGGAGTTGGGAAGGATCAGAATGGCTTCATGCAGAAGGTGTTGCCTGAGGTACTTCATGAAAAGAATTCTCTGATAAAGAGTAAGAAGAGTACAATCCAGGCAAAAGGAAAAGCCAGTACAAGGCCATGGAGAAAGAAAATGGAATGTTATATGTAAGGATTAGACAAAATGTCTTCTTTGTCTGGATTTGCAGGATATGGGAGAGGGAATAACATCCAATAAGGCCATTAAGATAGGTTGGACCTGTTTATATAGGGCTTTAAAAGCTAAATAGAGGAATTTACACTGGATCCTTCAGAAAACATGACTGTACTGGAAGTTGACTAAGAAGGGGAGTCACACAGTCAGATATGTATTCAGGGAAAAATTACTTTGGTAGCAGTATATAAGATAAGCCAATGGTGAAAGATCAGAAACATGGAAGATGGGTAGTAATCTAGGTGAGAGAATTAAGGCAGCAGAAAGCTGTGTCCTGAAGGGATCAGATGCAAGATGGCAGAAATAACATTTGATTGGATATATAGGGTGAGGGAGAATGAGAGTCCAAGATAATTCTGAGGTGGTGAACCCAGGAAGAAGTTTGGAAAGCAGGGAAGAACTGACATGTATGGAACATCTAGAAAACTCAATTAAACCAATGGAAGCTTTAAGGAAGCAGGAGGTGGGGAGAGAGACCTGAGGAGACTGAGACAAAGACAAACAGAAACAGAAAATAATGGAAAGAGGAAAGAAGAAATATAGAAGAGAAAGAATGAAAAGGGAGAAGAAAAGACAGATTTAGGATGGAACCCTAACACCCATGGGGAAACATACATGATTAAGGTATAGGTTAGTATTTTTCTCTAAGTTATAGTTTTAAAGAGTTGTCTCCCTGAGCACTTGAGAGATTGGCCAGGGTCTTACTATGTGTCAGTGGGGCTGGAGGCCAGTCTTCCTGATTCTAAGGTTGTCTTTCTATTCTTTACTCCATAATGTGCCTCTATTCATATTTGGACGTTGATAAAACTGTTTAAAACAATTTCTATTTGAGGTTTCTTGCTCCCTTTTATGGTCATGCTTTCTTCTCCATTTCCTTCTTTGGTTATTCTTTCTAATGCCTTATTAAAGCTAGGAGGAATTTGATGATCATTTTTTTAAGAGAAGGGGTGGGAAAAGGATCAATTCTAGTGTATCTAGAAAACTTCCCACTCAGTCAGTACCTTATAGTCTTAGAGAGTTGCCTGGGAGCATTTGAGATATTAAAGGATTTGCCTACAGGTCTTATACTTCATATATGAACCCAGACTGGCCACTATAAGTCAGGAAGAAGGAAGACAGAGATGAAGGAGGTAGAAAAAATAGAAGAAAAAGAAGGAAAGGAAAAGGGGGACAAAGACAAATATTAGGAAAGAGAAGGTAAGAAAGAGGGTAAAGAAAAGGTGAAGGGAGAAGAGGAGGGAAGGGGAAATGAAGGAAGAAACAATGAAAAAGAAAGGGAGAAGAATAGGAAAGGAAGAAAGAGAAAGGAAAAGAGAAAGAAAGTGGTGAAAGGAAAGGCATTGAAAAAAGTAAAGGTGAGGAAGAGTTGTTAGCAGGAGAAAGAAGGGAGGAAAGGGAAAGGCGTTGGAAGGGGGAATGAGGAGGAAAGAGGACAACGAGATGGAGAAAGAGAGAAGGGGAAAGGAGGGGGAAAGCGTTAGAAAAGGAAGGGAGAGGGGCAGCTAAGTGGTGCAATGGATAGAACACCAGCCCTGACCTGAGTTCAAATTTGACCTCAGACACTTAACACGTCCTAGCTGTGTGTGACCCTGAGCAAGTCACTTAACCCCAATTGTCTCAGCAAAAAAAAAAAGAAAGAAAGAAAGAAAGAAAGAAAAGAAAAAATAAAAATAAAGGAGGAAAAAAAGGTGAATAGATAAAAGAAAATACATAAGCCAATCACCCTGCCCTAGCCAGGCAGGGCTCTGAAATCGGTAAGCTGAGGAACTGGGGGTAGGGGTTGGGGTCCCCTCATAACACCAGGTTTGGCCCTGAAGTTTCCTCCAAGCCCGCCCCACCAATCCGGGGCTCCAGGGACTCTACCTGCCCCCAGGCCGTCCTGCCTAACTTTGACCCTTACCTGCCTTGTGAACCGTGATCCACCGCCCCACCATCAAACTTCCTCCCACTAACTCCAGCTCCCTCCCTCACTCCTCTGGGCTTGGGCTTCAGGTTGTTTTCAGTTGCTAGGAGACAGGGGTGGGGGAGGAAAGAGAGCGGAGGATTCAGCGCATGCGCCTGCCTTCGCTAGGCCTAGGCCCCGCCTCCTGTTCCGCCTTGCTGAGCAAGAGCTTCACATCCCATTGCATCCTATGGCATCGCATCCCTTGGAGCTTGGACCAAGCTCCTGGCTTGGCTGCGGGAGCTAATGCCCACTGCTCTTCTCTCTCATTTTTAAGGATTAAAAAAACCCTGGCTTGCTTTTAGTAAGAATGATAGGTTCAGATGACCGTCCTTTTCACATCGCAGTTTAACAACCGGCTGCAGGTGAACAATTTTAAACACAATAGCCCCACCTCCAATTCTGACTTCCACTGCGCTTTATAAAACGCTTTGCGTCCCCTGGTAGCGCTTGACAATTGTCAGGGCTCTGTCCTCTCTTATATCTCAATTTCTCCTAAGAGTCATGCCCATCCTACCTTAGTATACACAATGAAACCCTCGGAAAATTAGCGGTTAATTTGCGATAAGTAATGCACCTCCCGGTGATTGTTCTTTATACAATTTTGCAATAATAGCGGTTCTGTTTATGATCTCTTGGCTGATTCTCAAAAGCTCCTTTATTCCTCTCTTGTTTACTCGCCATCGTGTTCTCCAAAGGAGGCACCAACGTGAGCCTATGCCCCCTGTCCTTCAAAACAAAACAAAACAAAATCTCAGAGTCAATGTAACCCAGGGTCTTGCTGCTCCTCCCTTCAATGTCAAATTGATAGAGTAGCTTAAATTCTGCCAAACACAAGCAGAACAAAGACGGGGAAAGCAGCCGGAATCAATGGAGTGTGCACAGAAATCCATGCTGTGGGTTAAGAGAGTGAGCCAAAAGGGAATACTCCGAAATCAGATTTTATTAATCCTGAAGAGAAGATGATTCAGAAAATCAGAAACTACCAACCCATATAGACGCCTTCTTTCCAACTATTGTTGTGGCTTAAGTCTTTTTCACTCATCACTCCTTTGGGGATTTTCTTGGCAAAGATACTGGAGTAGTCTGCCATTTCCTTTTCCAACTCATTTTAGAGATGAGAAAATTGAGGCAAATAGGATTTAGTTGACTCTCCCAGGGTTAGATTTGCAGTAATATCTTTGTGACTAGGTTCAGGACTCTATCACTGCATCAATTCCATTCTACTCAGACAAAATGGACATTAGTACAGGACAGATGCACTTTCAAAGGTGATACTATACAATAAATCACATGAGACAATTGACTGAGATATAAGATTCCATAATGCTCGGGCTCTCTCTCTCTCTCTCTCTCTCTCTCTCTCTCTCTCTCTCTCTCTCTCT
>JAJPUD010002071.1:196299-209482 GCA_023553655.1 Myrmecobius fasciatus
TCTCTCTCTCTCTCTCTCTCTCTCTCTCTCTCTCTCTCTCTCTCTCTGATGAAGCACTTGGGGTTAAGTTATTTGACCAGGGTCACACAGCTAGGGAATGTTAAGTGTCTGAGGCCAGATTTGAACTCAGGTCCTCCTGACTTCAGGGCTGGTGCTCTACCCACTTCACCATCTAGCTGCTCCTCTGTTTCTTTAATGATTTAATGAATCTAATGATTAGATTCAGTAAAATAAAAATAATCTCTTCCAACACATTATCTTCAGGATGCATCAGAATTATTCAGAATTCTTTGAAAGGCATTTGTCTTTAATATCAGACAAAACATAAAACAGGGAGACATGTTCACTAAAGGTGTTTCACATGATCATAGGAAGATTCAGAACAGAAGATGGATTCCTTAGAGATGATGAGATTGTCCAGATGCTACTGCTTGCTCATGACATTGTGCTGGTTCCATAAAACCTGAAGACACTACAGATTATCTTGGATGATATCTCTTTGGTCTAATAATCCACATAAGGAAAAACTAGTAGATGGAAAAAGGCCTACTTCTCAGATTATGATATGTTGGTAAATGGTTATTCTATAACTCTTGTACAATGGTATATGTACATGTCTGTGGTGAGTGAGTATGTGTGAATGTGTACTATCTAGTACAAGAGAGTAAAAATCAACAACAAATCAGATTCAGGATTAAAAAGGAGAGCAGGCTGAAAATTGCAAGTTATCCTTAATGACCAAAAACTTCTCCCAGCAACAAAAAACCAATTTTTAATACCAATGTTTTACTACTACTGTATGTCCATTAGTCATGGGAAGCATCATTGTTCAATGGAAAGAGTAGAACTTTAGAAATGTTAAATCCCCTTAGACACTTAACACTTCTTAGCTGTGTGACCCTGGGCAAGTCACTTAACCCCAATTGCCTCAGGAAAAAAAAGTTAAATCCTATTTTTGATGCTTACTATTTGTAACCTTGGATAAATGACCATAGAACTCAATTTCCTCCTCTATAAATGAGGGGACAGAGATGGTCCTCTAAGGCATCTTACAGTTCTCAATCTATGATTCTGTAAAAAATATTACAGTCTCTAAAGAATTAAAAATGACCATTACTCATGTAGATACACATCACTTCACACCTGTAAGTTAGAAAGAAGTGGCTATATTAGTAGAAGCATTGATGTCCTACATCAATGAAACAACAGATTTAGAATATGTATATTTGTGTAAGTGTGTATATGAGTATGTTTGTGTGTATGGTGTGTGTGTATTCACAACTTTAGTACTACCAAGACTTTCCTATTTAGAAACACCTAATTCCCAGTATACATGGGAAAGGATGCCCAATTTTCCATCAGGATATCTCTGTTGAATCTTAGCTCTGATTCTTACTATCTGCATGAATTTAAGCAACTCATTCAAACTCTCTGGAACGTAACAGTTTTATGTATAAAGTGAGGGAATTGGTCTAGATCAGGAATTACTAACATAGTGTGCATCAACTTTTTTCCATTCTTTTTTACAAATTTTTTTCAATTAAAAAAATGTATCTTATTTGAAAAAACAGAGTAAGAAAAAAAGAAAAACAGAAAAGGAATACAAAACAAAATAAAGATCAAATTACCAGATCTAGAAAGTATATATATATATATATATATATATATATATATATATATATATACATAAGAAAAAATTATATTCATAAATGTATATTTTTTCCTTTACTTTCTTGGAAATTATTCTTTGCTTCTCTGCTAAGCATCTTATTTACTTTATTCTTTTCCCCCTTACATTAACCATCACCATTCCCAAGCAGACTATAGTTAAGAAAAAAATATATTTATGTAGATATATACATACACATACACATACATACATAGATATACACACACACCATTCCTATCCCTGTTTACTTTTTAATTAAATTTTGCTCCATGATTTGCCTTGCTATTCCTTAACCTTCCCCTACCCAAGGATCCTTTCCTTATCTTCTACCTTCACTTTTTGATTCTCCATCCTCCCACCCTTTCCCCCTTATTTTTTTTTACAAATTTTGGAAGGTGCTATATCCTTCATGGTATATATGTAGTGTTGCCTATTGAACATATTTTCAATGTGAGTATGTTTTTAAAACTACAAGCCCTCCTCCCCCCTCTAATGTCTCTGTGTTTATTCTTCCTCTGTGCTTCACTTATATAACAATTACTATTTTTACGTTGACTCTGCCAATATTTCTTTTGAAGTACCCCATTGTTGATGTGAATCTTAAACATATAATATACATTTCCCATGTAAAAAAGCATAAACAATTTGTCCATGTTTAAAAAATTTATCCATGTTGAGTTCATTAAAATTGATCTTTGATATTGTTTTTATATGTTAAATTTTCTGTTAAGTTGGGGTTTGATTGATAGAAGGTCCTGAAAATCTCCAATTCATTGAAGTCCATTTTTTCTCATTCAAAATTTTAAATAATTTTGCTGTATATGAAAGACCTATTTCTTTTGATTGTCCATAGATATGCTTCCAAGACCTGCAATCTTTTATTGTAGCTGCTGCTAAGTCTTGTACAATTCTAATTGTAGCTCCAGTGTAATTGAATTGTTTTTTTCTTGGTTCTTGCAAAATTTTTCTCTTTGATCTGGAGTTTTCTAAATATGGCAATAATATTCCTGTGTGTTTTTCACAAAGGATCTCTTTGAGGTGATGATTGATGGATTTAGTCTATTTCTACTTTCACTTCATGTTCTATCACTCCAGGACAATTTTCTTGGATTATTTCCAGAATTATTCTGTCAAGATTCTCTTTTTGGTCACAGATTTCTTGCAGTCCAATTATTCTTATGTTTTCTTTTCTTGATCTATTCTCCAGATCTTTCATTTTTTCTTATAAGATATTTCACATTCTGTTCTATTTTCTCATTCTTATAATCTGTTTTGTTATTTCTTCACTGCCTTACCCTTGCCCAATTCTAATTTCCAAAGAATTATTTTCATTTTTGAGACTCTGTACCTCCTTTTCTAATTAGTTAACTCTTTTTTCATTATCTTCTTGTTTTACTTAGATGATTTTTATTTTTAGGTTTTAGTTTTTTTTTTTCTCAAAGTCTCTCATTTGATTTTTAAATTATTTGTTGAGTTCTTCTATAGATTCTGTCTCATTGGGGAGCCATTTCACATTATTTGGTGGGAGAAGCTTTTTTAAGTATCCTGCTTTGAAGATGAAAATGTTCCCTGTTTCCATAATATGCTTCAATGGTGGGATTTTTTCTTTTGCCAATTCATTTTTTTAATGAGAGGTATTGGTGTAAGCACCTCAAATGGGAGGATGACACCTCAAGCTTCTCTTCAGCTCTCCACTCTGACCAGGAATCCCCAACCAAGAGCTCTGCCCTCCAGCAAGTGCCCACAACCCACAGCCTCCCTGCACTCATGTGGTGCTGGTTCCTTCTTTCCCAGGGTCATGTCTCAGCAACACAACTGGGCCTAGTGTTCCCAAACAACTGAAGTTCACTGTCTTCCAGAACTCAAATTCCTACTGGACAAACAGTCCGGGAGGTTTCTGTGGTTCCTGCTGAGGCTCCAGCCAAACCCAGTTAGCCCAAGGGGTTCCCACTGTATGTCTCTGGCAGTGTTTGCACTTTAAACAGGTTAATCCCCACTTGGGGTCTTCAGATTTTGTGGAATTGTATCAGGAGGACCCCTGTTCTGTCCCAATTCATCTTGATTTTTGTGGAAGAAATCAGAAGACCTTGAAATTTGCTAACCTATTCTCCCATCTTCCCAGAATCTTCCCCTTTTCCAGCATTCATATATATATATATATATATATATATATAATTTTAGTTTTAATTTTCAACATAAAGTTTTATAAGATTTTGATTTCCATCTTTTCCTTCCCTCAGGACAGCAAGCAATCTGATATCTGAGATATATATATATATATATATATGTATATTAAACAAATTTACACATTGTTATTTGCCCTTCATTTTCAAAGAGAATAATGACACTAGGGAAGTGATTCCATGAACATGCAAGTGAATTGGAGAGGAGAACCATGAGAAAGGAAAAAACCCCAAAATACAGTGAAAATAGTATGCTTTAATCTTCAGATTGCTTAATTCTTCCTCTGGATGTGGATACTATTTTCCATCACAAGTCCTTTAGAGTATTGCTGAGGAAAGCTGTTTGCCAAAATTGATCATTACAGTGTTATTTTTACTGGGTATAATGTTCTCCTGGTTTTGCTCACTTCACTCAGCATCAGTTCATTTAAATCCAGGTTTTTCTGAAATTCACCTGCTCATCATTTCTTATAGAACAGCACTATTCCATCATAATCATATACCAGAACTTGTTCAGCCATTCCCCAATTGGGTGGCATCTCCTCAGTTTCCAATTCTTTGCCTGTACAAAGAGAGTTGCTATAAGCATTTTTATACATGTGGGTCCATTAACTTTTTCTTTTCAATGCTTTGGTAATTTTAATATGATTGGGTTCCTTCATCATCTTTTGTATTAGAAACATTCTTCTGATAAGGAGTTCATAACTGCTACCAAAGGGGGACCATAATATCAAAAAAGATTAAGAACTCATGATCTAGATAAACTTTTAAGATTCCTTACAGAGCTAAACTAATAATTCAACAAAGTTTAATTAAAAGAAGGTGAAGTAAATCTAAATCATAGAAAGATCATTCATGAAATGAATAGAACCAAGAGAATATTGTACACAGCAACAAGAAGATTATGTGATGATCAATTCTGATGAATGTGGCTCTTTTCAACAATGAGGCGATTCAAGTCGATTCCAATCGACTTGTGATGGAGAGAATCATCTGCATCCAGAGAGAGGATTATGGGGACTGAATATGGATCACAACATAGTATTTTCATCTTTTTTGTTGTTGTTTGCTTGTTTTTTTTTCTTTCTCATTTTTTTCTTTTTGATCTGATTTTTCTTGTGCAGCAAAATACAAATATGGAAATATGTATGGGAGAACTGCACATGTGCAACATATATTGGATTGTTTTCTATTTGGAAGAAAGGGTGAGAGGAACAGAGGGAGAAAAATTTGGAACACAAGGTTTTGCAAGGGTGAATGTTGAAAACTACCTTTGCATATATTTTTGAAAATAAAAAGATATTACATAAAAGAGAAAGATAATTCATTAGTCACTAAGGTTTTTTGTAAATCTCACATTATATACATCCCCTAAC
Organism: Myrmecobius fasciatus; assembly: GCA_023553655.1. Lineage (NCBI taxonomy): Eukaryota > Metazoa > Chordata > Mammalia > Dasyuromorphia > Myrmecobiidae > Myrmecobius > Myrmecobius fasciatus. The sequence goes on from JAJPUD010002071.1 coordinate 201,528, forward strand.
TTATATGGGTAGGTTCAAATTAGTGCAAAGTGGTAGCATATTTGAATTCATATTGCATATCACTATTGAGTTGGAACCAGTTACCATATTTTACATAATTATAACTTTGGGCACTGCAAATTCAAATATATATGACTGCCTCAGTCCACCACTTTTCTTTTTCTAAAGAAATCAGGGTTAGGACTTTCCAAAGTACTTGTAGATTTGAATTCATTTGTCTAATATCATTAGTACCCCTCCTATTTTTGTGTGTTTTTTGCAATGCATGATAAATTTTAAATGAACATTTTTAATATTTCTAAATTAAATAAGTTTAATGTAATCATTGTAATATTAGATTTTCTTTGAGTATTTAGTCCATTTATATTTAATACTATTGATAATTATTACATTTATTACTTCTTTACTCATTCTATTTAACCAATTAATCAACAAACATTTATTAACTACTTAGTATGTACCAGGCACTTTTCTATGCTCTGTGGATTCAAAGAAAAAGGAAAAAAATCCCTACCCTCAAGGATCTTATATTCTAATGCACAAGAGAATGTGTATGTGTATGAAAACATGTATATAAATAGATCTATACAAAATACATGAAAGGTAAGTACGAGAAAGCAATACATTTCCCCTTAATTTCCCTCCAAAATGACAACCATTCTAATAAAATACTTCTTTTTATAGGATTGTAGATTATTCTAATAAGCAACTTCAAAGCTTTATTTTGGGATTATTTCCCCATCCTTTTTTGCATCCCTCCTCCCTCCCTCCCACCTTTCTCTGAAACACCTTTTGGAAACCTTTTGAAATTTAGCCAATAAACTGTTCCAGTGGGTTAGGGTTAGGGTTAGGGTTAGAGTTAAGATTAGGGTTAGGGTCTCACATTTTGTTAACTGTTTTATTTTGGCTGTTTTAAATTTCTTTCTGGCTGGGAGTCTTGTCCAATGTTTATAGATTTCCTTGAAACAGATACATTTCTCTATAAAATTTTCAAAACCTGTTTGCTTCTCAGATATCCATCTCTGATCTTCATAATGCATAATAAATTTCACTAAGTAGAGACTTCTCAGGTGATATCCTATGAGTATTACTTTTTTAAACAATGTATTCCATTTTCTGTAATGATCACTTTTCCTCATTAAAAAGTCTTTTGTGATCCATTTCCCCCCAATTAGACAAATGCCTTCTTCATCAGAAATACTTTTTTCTTATGGAATTGTGGGAGTTAACACTATTATATATCTACATAGAGTATGTCTTGGGCCTATCACAGATTCTTCTTCTTTGCATGTCACCAATTGTGAGAAATTTTCTTTAATGCCATCTAGAAACATAATGATCAGATTTTTTCCTGAGTCTTCTGGGATAATAATAATCTCGATTGCTAAATCGTGCTCTATATTCTAGGTCTGTTGCTTGAAACTACATGTTCTGTAATAGTTTGAAGGAGTCAGTAATTTTTTTGAACTTGTATTTCTAGCTATTCTGCATTAACTTCTGTTAAGTCTCTTTATTGTTTCTAGGAAATTTTTGAGATTTTCTATTGTGTTTTTCATATTAATGATTTTCTATACTAATTGCTCTTGTTCTTTTGCATATTGCTTCTTGATTATTTTCCTCATAATTTTAAAGTTCAAACTTTTATTTATTTTTGTAATTTTTCTTAGCATTTCCAATTTTTTAAAAATTTAAGTGCATTTATCTATCTGAAGATCTTTTCCCCTATCACTGTTAAATCTAGCACTTTCCCTGACTTATTGTTCTATTGTATGTTCAAATTTTATTGTCTTTTTTTGCTCTGCTTATTTAATATTTTTGGTTGGTTTTTATGTGTGTGTATGAGGGGAATGAGTTAAGTTGTTCCCCTGTAGCTTTTTGTTGTTATTGTTGAGGTAAGAAAATAGAAAGGTAATGATGAATCTTGTTCATTTTGACCTACTCACTACAACATCTTGAATTAGTCTGAAGTTCTATTAACCTTGAAAATTCTTGAATAAAATCCTAATAAATCCCAGAGTGTACCTGTTGTTCATGACCCATTACCTTGTTTGACTGATAATTGACAAATTTCTTGGTCATAGAAATCCATGAATCAAGGAAAAATTTAAAAAATTGTTAAAAAAAAGTCTTTTGTAATTGTCTTCATTCCCAATGATGATGTTGAAGTGGTGGAAAAAAGAAACACTGGATATTAGGCATCACATTATTTTTTGACCATCACAGACAATTTGGCAATTTGCCTTCTAATTGGAGGCTGCCCCACTGCTCTGTTCTGTAACTGAACCAAGACTGAGGGTCTCAGTTGCTGATCTGACTGATTAAAACCCTCTCACTGGCTTTCCCAGTCATCATATGAACTGGGCTGAGCACCCCTTTCACCCCAGTAAAATTGACTTTTCTTGAAGTTTTTCCAATTTATCTTGAGCTGAAGAGTGGTTTCATCCCATCCAACTCTGTTCAGAGGCTTGGTTTCATGTGGTTTTTGAGAGAACTTAGGAAGACTCAAGCAGCTTCTCAGTTTCACTCTGCCATCTTGGCTCTGACCCCCACAATATTTCTTTTGTTAAAGGTATGTAGAAAAAATCATTTTATAGTATTGAAGTTAATTTTTCTTTAAATGTTTTGCAGAATTCACTTGATTCCAGGGGATTTTTCTAAGATAAAATTATTTTAGGTCTTCTATTTGTTCTTTTCTTAACCTGGAAAATATATTTTTGTTATTAGTTGTTCATTTTACTTAGATTGTTAGAATTATTGTCTTATGATTGGGCAAAATAGCTCCTAATAATTGTTTTAATTTCATGTTCATTTGTGCTTAATTCACCCTTTTTATTTTTGATACTGGTAACTTGTTTTTCTTCCTTCTTTTTTTAAAAATCAAATTTATCAATAGTTTGTGTATTTTTGCATAAAGCTATCTTATACTTTTATTTCTTAGTTCATTGTTTTAATTTTGATTTTATTAATCTCTCCTTTGATTTTCAGGATTTACAATTTCCTGTTTGAACTGGGGAGTTTTATTTTTTTTTCTTTTCCAGTGCATACCCAATGCATTGATCTGTTCTTTATCTATTTTTTGATTTATGCAGTTATGTTTATAAAATTTCCCCTATGTACTATTTTGGCTGCATCTGATAAATTGTGGTATGTTGTCTAATTATTGTATTCTCTTTAAAGAAATTGGGTGGGGGGAATAAAAGAAATTATTGGGCAAGGAACTTAAAATTTAGTGCATGCCCATCAGTTGGGGAATGAATAAATAAGTTATGGTATATAGATATAATGGAATATGATTGCTTTATAAGAAATGATGAATAGGCTAATTTCAGAAAAGCCTGGAAAGAGTCACACTAATTGATGCTGAGTGAAGTGAACAGAACCAAGAGAATATTGTACACAGTAATGAGATTATTTGATGACCAACTGTGATGGAGTTGGCTCTTTTCAACAATGAAGTGATTCAAGACAATTCCAATAGACTTGTGTTGGAGAAAGAAGTATGGAGACTGAAAGTGGATCAAAGCACAATATTTTCACTTCTTGTTTTTGTTTGCTTCTTTTCTTTCTTGTGGTTTTCCCTCCATTTTGAACTAATTTTTCTTGCACAGCATAAAAAATGTTGAAATGTGTTTAGAATAATTGAACGTTTAATATATTTGGATTATTGCTATCTTGGGGAGGGGGAGAGAAGAGAGGTAAGAAGAAAAATTTATAACACAAGGTTTTGCATGTCAAATGTTGAAAACTATCTTTGCATGTATTTGGAAAAAAATAAACTGCTAATAACAAAAGAAATTTTTTATTGTTCCTATCATTTGTTCTTTGATCCATCCCCTCTTTAGGAATAGATTAAAATAATTGAAAAATAAATATTCTGTCTCCATAATCCTTTACTGAATATATTTTTGTTGCATTATGATCTGGAAAAGGATCTAAAATATTAATTATTAAATATTATTAATTAAATAAATATTTATATTAAATATTAAAAAGCATTTAACATTTCTGCTTTTCTGTATTTGGTTGTAATGTTTCTATGCCCTAATACATGGCTATTTTTGTGGTGATGCTAAGTTCTGAGAAAAAGCTATATTCCTTTCTACCCCCACTCAATTTTCTACAGAAGTCTATCATATCTAACTTTTCCAAAAATTTACTTTTTCCTTTAATTTATTTTTATTATATTTACCTAGTTCTGAAAAGAGGCAAGTTGAAATCCTCTAGTAGGGATCTACTAGAGTATGGGTCTATACTTATTTACTCTTATAGCTCATTTAATGTTTCTTTTAAGAAATTGGATGCTATGCCATTTGATGTATACATGTTTAGTATTGATATAACTTTATTGTTTCTGGTACTTTTTGTCAAAATGTACTTTCCCTGCTTATATCTTTAATCAGATCTATTTTTGTTTTTGCTTTGTCTGAGATCATGATTGCTACCCCTACACTAGTACTACCTACTACTACTGCAGCTGAAGCATAATACAATTCTTTACCTTTACTTTGTGTGTGTGTCTTTCTGCTTTGAATATGTTTCTTATAAAAAATATATTACAAAATTTTGATTTTTAATCCACTGTTTTCTGATTCCTTTTTATGAGTTCATCTCATTCATATTCATAATTATGATTACTGCTTATTTCCCTCCATTCTACTTTTCCCTATTTACCTATCCCTCTATCTCTTTTAACCCTGTCTCTCCTTTTGCTTCTGATCATTGCCTTCCCCAATCCACTCCCCTTTTATTATCTCCTCTTCCTCTCCTATTTTTCTGTAGGGTAAGACAGATTTCTATGTTCAACTTAGTGTATGTGCTAGTCCCTCTTTAAGTCAATTCTGATTAAAGCAAGGTTCAAATGCTGTTCACCACCCCACTATGTTCCCTTCTACTATAAAAGTTCTTTTGTACTCTCTTATGTGAGATAATTTACTTCATTCTTCCTCTCACTTTTCACTTCTCCCTGTGCATTCCTCTTTCCCACTCCTTAATTTTATATTTTAGATAAAAATTCTACAATTGTTAACTTAGATACATACTCTCTGTTTATGTATACTTCTAATTGCTCTAATGATTAGATAGTTCTTAGAAGTTAAAAGTATTATTTTCCCACATAGGAATGTAAACAGTTTAGCTTTTTTGATTCCCTTATGATTTTTCTTTCCTATTTACCTTTTTTTTTATTCTTTTGAGTCTAGTATTTGAAAATCAAATTTTCTATTCAGCTTTGGTCTTTTCATCAAGAATACTTGAAAGTCCCCACTTTCATTAAATGTTCATTTCCCACCACTATCATCAAAGGGCTATACTCAGCTTTGCTGGGTGATTCTTGGTTGTAATCCTTGCTCCTTTGCCCTTCCAAATATTATCTTCAAAACCCTCCAATTCTTTAATGTAGAAACTGCTAGATCCTGTGTTATCCCAAATATAACTCTATGATATTTGAATTGCTTCTGGATGCTTGTAATATTTTCTCCTTGACCTATGAGCTCTCAAATTTGGCTATAATTTGTTGGGGGTTTTCATTTTGGAATCTCTTTCAGGAGGTAATCAGCGGATTCTTTCAATTTTTATTTTACCCCCTGGTTCTAAGATATCAGAACAACTTTCCTTGATACTTTCTTGAAATATGGTGTTCAGGCTTTTTTTTGATCATGGCTTTCAAGTAATCCAATAATTTTAAAATAACTTCTCCTTAATCAATTTTCCAGCTCAGTTGTTTTTCCTAGATACTTGTCTTTCCAAAATATCTCACATTTTATTCTTTGTATTTTGTTTTATTGTTTCTTTTCTTTTTTTTTTTGCTGAGGCAATTGGGGTTAAGTAACTTACCCAGGGTCACAGAGCTAGGAAGTGATAAGTATCTGAGGCCAGATTTGAACTCAAGCCTTTCTGATTTCAGGGCTGGTACTCTATCCACTGCACCACCTAGCTGCCCCTGTTTTATTGTCTCTTGATATCTCCTTGAGTCACTAGGTTCCAATTTCCCAATTCTAGTTTTTAAGAAATTATTTTCCTCAATAAGCTTTTGTAGTTCCTTTTCCATTTGACCAATTTTAAGTTTTAAGTTCTTTTTTAAAAATGAATTTTGTAATTTTCTAATTGGGGAATTCTGTTTTTTAAAAAATTCTTTTCTTCAGTGGATTTTTTGTAATGTTTGGTCTATTCTGTTTTTCAAGGTTCTGTTTTCTGTAATATTTCTGTATCTCTTTTCCTAAGCTGTTGACTCTTTCTTGCATCATTTCCATTTCTTTTCCCCATTTGCTTCTTCCTCTCTGGTTTGATTTTTTAAATCTTTTTGAGATGCTTCCAGAAATTCTTTTTTTTAGTCATGAGACTAATTTACATTTTTCTTTGCATGTAGCTGCTTTGATTACATTGTCTTCCTTTGAGTTTGTCTTTTGATGTTCTCTGTTACCATAGTAAATTTTTTTATTAAAGCTTTTTATTTGTGTAACATATGTATGGATAGTTCCCCAGCATTGATCTTTACAAAGCTTTCCATTACAAATTTTACCCCAAGTCCCCTCCCCTCCCCTAGATGGCAGGAAGTCCACTACATGTTAATAATGTTGAAATACTTGACAAGTTGTGCAAAAAAAAATCCTATCTACAAGAAAAAAAAAAAAGAAAATCAGAGAAAGGAAACACAATGCAAGCAAACCTCAACAGAGAGCATGAAAATGTTATGTTGTGGTCCATATTTCATATCCCTCTCTCTGGGTGTATATGGCTTTCTTCACTGAACAATTGGAACTGGTTTGAGACAATTCTTTGTTGCAGAGAGCCATGTCCATCAGAATTGATCATCATGTAATATTGTTATTGCTGTGTATAATGATCTCCTGGTTCTGCTCGTTTCACTCAGCATCAGCTCATGCAAGTCCCTCCAGGCCTCTCTGAAATCGTCCTGCTGGTCGTATCTTACAGAACAATAATATTCCATAACATTCATATACCATAATTTATTCAGCCACTCTCCAATTGATGGGCATCCACTCAGTTTCCAGTTTCTAACAATTATGGAAAGAGCTGCCACAAACATTCTTGCACATGTGGGTCCCTTTCCCTCCTGTAAGATCTCTTTGGGATATAGGCCCAATAGAAACACTGCTGGGTCAAAGGGTATGCACAGTTTGATAACTTTTTGAGCATACCTCCAAATTGCTCTCCAGAATGGTTGGATCTGTTCACAGTTCCACCAACAATGTATTAGTGTCCCAGTTTTCCCACATCCCCTCCAACATTCATCGTTATCTTTTCCTATCATTTTAGCCAATCTGACAGGTGTGTAGTAGTACCTCAGAGTTGTCTTAATTTGCATTTCTCTGATCAAAAGTGATTTGGAGCAACTTTTCATATGACTAGAGATGGTTTTAATGTCATTATCTGAAAATTGTCTGTTCATATCCCTTGACCATTTATCTATTGAAGAGTGGCTTGAATTCTTATATATATATATATATGAGACAATTCTCTATATATTTTAGAAATGAGGCCTGTATCAGAAGCTTTAAATGTAAAGATGGTTTCCCAATTTGATGCTTCCCTCCTAATCTTGTCTGCATTAATTTTATTTGTACAGAAAATTTTGAACTTAATATAATCAAAATTATTTACCTGGTGTTCAATTAGGAGTTCCAGGTCTTCTTTGGACATAAATTTATTCCATCTCCACAGGTCTGAGAGATAAACTATACTACGTTCCTCTAATTTGCTTACAATATCACTCTTTATATCTAGATCATGAACCCATTTAAATCATATCTTGGTATGTGGTGTTAGGTATGGGTCAAGCCCTAATTTCTTCCACACTAGTTTCCAATTTTCCCAGCAGTTTTTGCCAAATAGTGACTCCTTATCCCAAAAGCTGGGGTCTTTGGGTTTATCAAACACTAAATTGTTAAAATCATTGCCTAGATTGTCCTGATAACCTATCCTATGCCACTGATCAA
>JAJPUD010002071.1:234482-353317 GCA_023553655.1 Myrmecobius fasciatus
AATTTTCAGATGATGAAATTAAAACCATCTCTAGTCATGTGAAAAGTTGCTCCAAATCACTATTGATCAGAGAAATGCAAATTAAGACAACTCTGAGATACCACTACACACCTGTCAGATTGGCTAAAATGACAGGAAAAGATAAAGATGAATGTTGGAGGGGATGTGGGAAAACTGGGACACTAATACATTGTTGGTGGAACTGTGAACAGATCCAACCATTCTGGAGAGCAATTTGGAGCTATGCTCAAAAAGTTGTCAAACTGTGCATACCCTTTGACCCAGCAGTGTTTCTACTGGGCCTATATCCCAAAGAGATCTTAGAGGAGGGAAAGGGACCCACATGTGCAAGAATGTTTGTGACAGCCCTTTTTGTAGTGGCTAGAAACTGGAAACTGAAGGGATGCCCATCAATTGGAGAGTGGCTGAATAAATCATGGTATATGAATGTTATGGAATATTATTGCTCTGTAAGAAACGACCAGCAGGACGATTTTAGAGAGGCCTGGAGAGACTTGCATGAACTGATGCTGAGTAAAACTAGCAGAACCAGGAGATCATCATACACAGCAACAACAGTATTACATGATGATCAATTCTGATGGACGTGGCTCTCTGCAACAAAGAATTGTCTCAAACCAGTTCCAATTGTTCACTGAAGAAAACCATATACACCCAGAGAGAGGGAAATGAAATATGGACCACAACGTAACATTTTCATGATCTCTATTGACATTTGTTTGCATTGTGTTGCCTTTCTCTGGTTCTTTTTTTTTCTTGTAGATAGGATTTTTCTTGCATAACTTCTCAAGCATTTCAACATTATTAACATGTAGTGGACTTCCTGCCATCTAGAGGAGGGGAGGGGACTGGGGGTAAAATTTGTAATGGAAAGCTTTGTAAAGATCAATGTTGGGGAACTACCCATACATATACAAATAAAAAGCTTTAATAAAAAAAAAGAACTCTCTTTTGCTTCTTCATTTTTTTAGACAGGGTGGATGTCTCTTTAAGGCTCGGAAAAAAAATAGCAGCTGAAGATCTTTGCCCTGGGGCACTTCTGCAAATTAATTTAAGGTGCTGGGTCGGTGGGGGCTAGGACTAAGTCCAAATTACTCCTTAAACAAGGCAAGTCTGCCAGAACACCTGCCCCCAATGAGGGCAGAGATAACTCCTTAGATAAACTCCAGGTGTTTGGAGCTTGGAGTTTGGAGTTTCTGCCACAGTGAGCTGAGTCCCACCCTCACATCTGGCCTACGCCACTGTTTATCCCTCTGTCCGAGTTAGACAAACCTGATATGAAGTTCTTCAGAGATATCTGAAAGCAGTGTCCAAATATTTCTGGATTTGTTGACTTGAAGATCAGTTCAGAGGCTTATTTTATTGTTGATTTGAGAGAAGATTGGAGGAGGACATAGAGAGTCACGTTTTCACTTCGCCATCTTGGCTCCGCCCCATAGTAAATTTCTATGACCGGTTCTTTTTCAGTGATTGCTCATTCTTCCAGCTGATTTCTTACTTTTAAGTTTATGTGATTCAGATGCTGCAAAGGACTACTGCTAATTTTCCAGGTTGTAACCTGTACTGGAATGTGCCTTACTCTCACACAGGTAATAGAGACATTTTTTTTGCTAACCTTTTAAGTTATCTTGAGATGGAAAATTGTTTCATCTCACCCCTTTGTTGGTTCTGCTGCTCAAGAATTAGCTTTGAAGCATTGTTTTATTATTTTTGGAGGGGAATTTGGAAAAGCTCAGATGAGTGCCTGCCTTGATTCCACCATCATAGGAGCTCAATTTTAAAAAAAAAGAATGTTAAAATATTTTGTTTACATGTAATAGAGAGGAAATTATTTTTGAAAATGTGTCTGCATCAGAATCTGTTTACAGAACAAGTTATTTCTAAGAAATATTGTATAAAGTTTGTGGTTGAGAGGCAGTATGGTGTAGGTGGATTTCTGTGATAATATAAGTTAGAATAATCTGCATTTGTGAGTCCTGGGCCCTCCAGTCACAAGCAGTGTGACCTTAGGCAAGTTAATCAAACTCTCTGACCTTTAGTTTCATCACTTAAAATCAAATTAAGATGAGATCAAAAAATATGAAGAATCATAAAAATCACAGGATTTAGAGTTGTGAGGGACTTTTTAGATCTTCTAATTTATCTAATTATAATTATCTAATACTCACATATTGTATAGCCCAGAATGGCCTCTTCTGTCTTTCTAACCCTCCTTTAGATGTACTATATACAGCTTACTCACATATACAATACTTGCAAACTACTTGTTCTAGAACTAGATTTCCACAAGGAAATTGTCTCCACTGCAGCACTGTTCAAAAATTATTTGAGTTGGGGATGGAGAGGAAGGGAGATTGGCTTCTGTTCAAGGGATTTCTCTGCTTATAAATCCTCCTCATCTCCCATGCCATAGTTTATACAGAGCTTTGGAACTGTTTCAGAGTATTTGTCTTGTACCATGGGAAAAAAATCTGTTCACCAGAGACACTGACTTTTTAAATTGTACATGGACCTCAAACAGTGGGAAGTCCTATTTATTATTCAGAGAAGCATTCCTGCTAGTGGTCCTATGTGTGAAAGTTATTCTCTCCATAGTGTTATACTTATTAAAGAGTTAAATGTAGGGCTTAAAAGTAAATAGTACAAAGTTATCTACTAGCCACTCTGTCCTTATAATCAATGTGATTTTTCCCCTCCTTTCCACTCACATAGTTCCTATTTGCCTTCAGTCCTTTAATCTATAAATCTGGATTTGACCTCTTAATTTGATTTCCTGCCTCCAGAGTAAACTCAAATTTCTTTAACTTATTCTTCACATATCTATCAAGTTGAGACTCCTAAAACATAAATCTGACCCTATAAGCCTCACTCTCTCTCTCAAAAAGCATAAAATTTTCAGGCTGGTATTTAAAACCCTCCATGATATGTCTCTTCACTTCTTGCCCAATATTATTTTATATTGTTCTCTTTCTCCATTCTGGTCCAACCTACTCCACTGTTGCTCTGTATGACTCTCTATATCCTCTCACAAGAGTGATCCTCATGTCTGAAAGATACTCTTTTCTCCTCAATATCTCACAGACTTCCTGGCTTCCTCCCAGACGCAACTCAAGTCATATCTCAAAAAGAGGTTCCTTTTAATCCTTGCATTTATTAACACTCTCTCATCTTGTGTCACTTTGAATATATTTGTATTTGCTTACTTAGGGAAGGCTGAACCCAAGTGCTGTTTAAGTTCTGGCTGTCTATATGTACCAATAAAAGACAAAGAATATGGCTAGTTAGGTTGGAGAAATGATGCCCTTGCCTGGTGGGCTTATCCTTTTCTCTGGGATTTTGCCTCTCTCACTCATCTATATGGGACAGTAGAAGGGTTTAGGAGCTGGGAAACTTGGAAACTTGAACTCTAGAGCTGTTTGACATATACTAGGGAAATCGCCTCAACAGAAGTGCAGTTACAGTTTTCAGAGATAGTTCCAAGTGTAGTATAGTTTTCAAAGATGAAAATCAAAAGGTTTTTTTGAAGTGCTCATGTTAAACAAGAGCAAAGTCACCCACAGAGACCCCAACCACCATAGACAAAAAGTGTGATCCAAAGAAAAGATTAAGTTTAAGACCATTATTTAGCGGAAAGGACCTTGCCCTGGATCCTGGAGAGCTTAGAACTTGAAGAAAAGAATTTCACAGGAGTGATCCTCATGTCTGAAAGACGCTCTTTTCTCCTTCTTACCTCACAGACTCCCTGGCTTTCTCCCAGACCTAAATTAGGTCATACCTCTTATCTTTGGTCCAGTCTCCCATTGAGGTAGAGAAAACTCCTTAAACAAAGACTTCAGGTGAATTCAGGAGCTAGAAGCAAGGAGAAGCTCTATAAGCATGTGCCTAGTGGCCTTTGCCTGGCGCCCAACAGAGCAATACCCATGTGGGCAGCATCTGCCAAAGCAATTTCTGGTGAAGACTAATGTCCAGCAAAGCAGTCCAGCTGAGCAGCATGTGGAAAATACTATACATATAGCCAAACCCAGTGGGGAACAGGCCCTGTGGGAGCAACCTAATCAATCAATCAGTTAATTGATAAGCATTTGTTAAGGATATTTACGTTTGTGATATTAAACATTTTCTATGAGCCTCATAGGTTAGTGCTAGAGATATAAAGACAAAAGAGAAAATCCTTCCTTGAGAAATTATAATCTAATGAGGAAAGTATACATACGTATCTGGAATGTACATGAAAAACAGAATGGTGGAATAGAAAAACGCAGCCTTGGCAATGGGAAGACCCACCTCTGACACATACTGGCTGTATCACCTTAGTGAAATCACCTATTTTCTTGGTGCTCTAGACCATGGTATCAAAATCAAATTGACAGTGATCTATGTGGGCCATATATTGACCTAGAAAACATCTAATTAACATAATAACAAATTAACATAATTATTTTTTAATTTATTTTGTTCAATATTTCACAATTGCACTTTTAATCGGGTTCAGACTTCACTCAGGAGTTTTGCTAGCCCTCTCTTAAAGGGAGACATAATAGACATCTCTAGGCCTCTACTTCCCCATCGTTTTCCAAGAGAGATTTTTGTTCGTTCTAGGAGAAGCAGAAATTTGAGGAGTGGTATCCACACTGATTTCTCCAGAGAAGTAGGATACTGGGCTAAAATTTATACCTATCTTCTCCCTTAAATATTATTCACCTGAGAATATGATCACATCCACTCTAATTTCTGATCACTTTGTCTCATTATGATTGGAGAAAAGGAAGGACCTCAGGATTATATTCAAGGCTTGACTCCTTTCCCACAATGCCAATTCCACAATGAGTACACAAAGGGAATAGTAAAGAAAAACCATTTATCCCCATCAACAACAAAACAAATTAGAGAAGGTATTCATTGGAGGATATAAGACAACACAAAATAAAGGAACTCTCAATGGGAGCAAAGCAGCATAGCTCAACCAAGAGAGAACCCTTAATCTCAACCAATGTGTGGTAACTCAAAGTCTCTAGAGTAGCAAGCTGAATATAGGGACATTATGGACATTGCCAATTCCAAGCATCTTCCTAATCTTTTCCTTCAGCATCCTGAAGTGGAATTGGTCCCTTCCACCTTGTCTCTCAAAAGTGGAAAGTGAGATGGACCAAATTGGGGCAGCCAGGTGACACAGTGGCTGAAGCATTAGCCCTTCCTGACTTGAGGTCAAATTCAACCTCAGACACTTGACACTTACTAGCTGTGTGACCCTGAGCAAGTCTCTTAACCCTGATTGCCTCACCAAAAAAAGAAAAAGTGATTCAAATCTTGAAGATTTCCAATGGGGACTACCCTTTAAAGATTGTTGAACCCTGGAGCTCTCTCTCCTCTCTATCCAACTCTATCCTGACGCTTTCAGGACAGGATATTCATCTCTATTCATAAGGAGAGAGTACCATATCAATGAAATTTGAGATAGGAGTTACATATGTACAAGAGAGAATATTAGATAATTATGGGAGAGAAATTCCTCCACGTAAAAGGAAGACTACTCACCGGATGCAAAAGACCTTACACAGATCTGATTCATGGGGAGAATGTCTTGAGTTGTACTACATGTAGTACTTATATTCTGTGACTTATTGTAAGTAGTCTTTTGTCAGAAAGAAAATGTATTATTATTTAAATATGTGATCTAAAAATTAAAGGAATAATTTGAAGTTTTAAGGTAAGGTCACAAGGCGAGAAACAATTATTCAATGCTTAGTATATGCTAGGCACTGTGCTAAAGAGCAAGAATACAAATACTACTCTCCCCCCACCAAAAAAAAAAAACTCCCACCAAACTCTTTTCAAGGGGCTTACATCTTAATGGGGGAAGACCATATGCAAAAGAGAATTGAAAAGGTAGGGGAGAAAATGAACCCGTACTGGAGCACTGAGATATACATTCAGAAGCCCAGCCAGGAGGGCAATGTTTATGAGCAATGTAAATACATTACCATTTGTAACTGGCTAAATTTTGATTCATGGATACAGTATTACACACATCCCCACACTTGCATGTACAAACAAACACACTACACCCCTAGAAGTGTACACTCATAGCTACAAATAAATGAAGTATATTCAAATTCCCCAAAGTATTAATGTATTCCCATAATTAACATATTCCTGTATCTCCTTCAAAAATTTTTGTTATTTTACTGATGTGCTTTCTCTTTCTAGTGACACAGATTGCAATCCTCTCATATTTTAGGAAATATTCTTTACGGATCTTTATGGATCATTGCAGACAAGAAAGTTCATCAGCTGGCATCCAGCCTTCTAAGGGATGACTTTTTGCTAACTAAGCCAAATTGCTCCATAGACAATTGAAATGTAGTCCACTTCTGAGCCCTTACCAGAAACCTTTCCAACTCAGTAGATAGAACCAGCTCAAAGCATTCAAGAATTGGGGGTCACCTCCTAGCCATGATGAGACATCATAATAGGTTTTAATTGCCAAGGATCTCCCTAGTGGTATTAGGAAAGATTCATTATTCTAATAGTAATGAGTAATAAGATAAATTAGTTTTTATTGTTCTTGAACTATAATTTTAGTGCTACAGGGAATTCTTGGTGAGAAAAATCTTGATAATGGAGAGAAGAAACTATTTGAAAATTTGAAAACTTCATCTTAAAAAGTCACTTAAGTTACTCATAATTTATGTGATTTGCCCACTCCATGCTGCCTCTCAAGATACTAAGTAGTAGGTAGTAAATTAATCAGTAAAACCAGAATCCTGCCTCTGCTACATACTGACTGTGTGACCTTAGGCAAATTGCTCAACCTATCAGTGTCTAAAGCAATTCCTTAAAGCTAAGATGTAGAATTCATACCTATTTTACTGGGGAGGAGGTATTTTCTCACCAGGACTTCCTCATATCAATAAAATCACAAGTCTACTAAAAAAAAAAGAGCAAAATTTTCAAAAGCACAAACATTATAATTTGTATCTTTATAATAGTGTTGATTTTATAGTAAATATATTTTGTAAATTATTTGTAATTAATAATTTGTAAATATTTGTAATTAATAGTTTGTAAATATTTGTAAATTATTAAGACAAGTGGATACTGATAAACAAAATTAAGTAAATCAGTGAAAAGATTAATATTTATAATAGCCTTACATTTCATAATAATTTAGAATAAACATATAAGTTCCTTATGAAATGCTTGGCTCCCAAGTTGAAGGCATATATTTAATTCCCTGAGTCCTTGCAATGAATAAACTACTGATTCTGAATGTGATTTCTGTTATTAACAATGTTATAAAATTCACAGAGGAATGAACTGCTCTGAATGTTTTACCCAAACTGAATAAGATTCACATATCTACTCAATTATCACCAATTATGGATTTAGTAGAGTTGAATTAATGAAGGACTTAGGGTAATTAATTATTTCTTGACACATATAAAAATCTAGGATTATTGTCCCATTTATACAAATGAGTAAACAAACTCCCAGTACAGCAAGCTCACCTTCCCAAGGACACAGAAGCTGGGCTAGAAATATAAGCCATGACCCATGTCAAAATTATAAATTATACTTCTATTCTAAATTCATAAATACTGACTTCTACTATGAGTGCTTTTTGATTGACAAGACAAATGCAACAAAGAGTATTGCATTGGCTTTTCCAGTTACTAATTTCCATTAAAAAATTCCATCATAAATAGATATGAGTTTTACCGGTTCATTGGAAACAAAATCATACTTGCAAAACCTATTCCCCTTTCTCTGCACACTTATGTTTCATGTAGACATATAAATAAAAAGAAGATAAGTCATTATTTGGAAGCTTGTCAAAACAACTGGGTCTATGGATTTTATCACTCTTCTCTATATTCTATAATCACTCTCTCTCTCCCCACCCCCTGCTTTGACATGGAAGTGTCCTTTTTGTTTTAGTAACGCAGCAGATAAAAATTTGCTTCCACATCCATTCCACTTATTAAGTTCTAAGTAAGTGATTTGTCTTCATTTCTGTCACTACATGATTAGTTGGTCTTCTTTGCATACGAGAGAGCCAAAGCCAGCTGTAGATTTGGATGATTAACCTATCCTTTTTCACTCAACTTTTGACATTCATACTAAATGAAAATGACTCACATTTTCTAAGGCTTTGGGGGGAAAGCACTATAACAAATCAAAGTCATGACACTAGTCAGGTTCAAGAATAATGGGAAATTATTCTAAGCTTCATATAACTAATTTTAGCCCTTTTGAATTGATTGAAAGTTAACCCAATATAGATTCAATATCCAATTCATGAGAATTTCATTAGTGAACAGTATTCTTTTCATGATGAAAGGTACTTTTCTCTAATTCTACGCAATTTTTGATTTTGGGGGGGATGTTTGAGATCTCAGTTTTCAAGGGGGCAGTTATTTTAGGAGACTAGAGGAGTTATAATAGAAACAGGAAAACCCCCTATTCTCATAATTCTCGGAACTGAAATTTAATCCTTTTTCCCCTATGACATGATCTAATTCATTTTAGTTACCTATTATGTGCCAGGCACTGTGCCATTATAGAGGTTACAAAGACAAAAAAAAATAGAAATTGCATACTGCCAGGGGAAAAACACACACAGATAAGCAAATACCAAATATACACATAGAAGAGACAGTGAGGTTTTATGCTGACTAAACTACAGCTCTCAAGTGACTACTGTGCACTGATTAGATAGATAGTCACAGTAAAGATGGGAAGGTCAGCTAGGTAGTTCAAGAGCAATTATATTGCCTTCTTAATTTTTATTCTGGGTCAAATTTAGTTTCACGCTAAAACCATAGAGAATCTAGTAATTTCTAACCCTGTTGGATAGTTGTCTGCAGAGGATAGTATTCTGCTTTAGACACTGAGGTCAAGAAGAACAAATTTAATTTTAGCTTGGGGATATTTTGCTTGAGTCCTGTTAGCTGAATGTGATCCAGTTCTGATTAAGTGCTGTCAGCCTATTCTTGTCAGGGAGAGGCTTCAAGGTACCACGCCCAAATAAGTAAGCTGAAATGGCTGGCAGGTGGTGTCCTGAAGATATAGGGCCCAGAAGATGGTTCCAAAGATCATATCCCAGAAGGGATCATGACACCAATGGAGTGACATGCTCAGAAAACAGCTAAGGATCCTGGGAGATAGTGAGAGGCAAATAATAACAAATGTACACAACCTAGTGAAGTAGCATCAGAAAAATAACACACTTGTTCAGTCCCAGAGAGAACAGCAAAAAGATAGAGGATATCATTGCTGTACAAATCAGAGTTGTTCATCTACATGTTTTCCATTCCCATGCATGTTCCTTATATGTGTGACCTTCCTTGTCTGTTTCTGACATTCACATTTTATATGCTAGTGTGCCTATTTGTGGGACAGTGTTCCATAAATTTATTGGAAGTAATGTTCTATTGCTATATTTTTTACAATATTGTTTCATTATATTCCTTTTCTCTCTGACTAAATAATATTAATAACAAATACCTTGAATAATAAACACAGAAGCTATAGTATTGTGTAGACATGAATCCACCAAGTATATTGAACATTGAATAATTGACCCATTTTGAGAGACAGATGCCCCATGTGCTCTGTATGCAAAATAAATACAAAAGGTTAGTTTAAGGAGGTGAATGAGGAAAGCCCTCTTTTAGGAGGTAGTCCTGATTTGGCAAGATGTACATGGACTTATGCTGAGTGAAGTGAGCAGAACCAAGAAAACATTGTACATAGCTGTAACATGATTATGTGATGATCAACTACTATGCACTTGGTTCTTTCTAACAATGTAGTGATTCAGGATAATTCCAATAGAACTATGGAAACTGAATATGGATCAAGGAAAGTATTTTCCTTTGTTGTTGTTGTTGGCTTCCATGGTTTTTCTTTCTCATGTTTTTCCCCTTTTGATCTGATATTTCTTGCTCAGCATGATGAATATGGAAATATGTTTAGAAGAATTGCACGTGTTTAACCTATATTGGATTGCTTGCTGTCTTGGGAAGGAGACAAAAGAGAGGGAGGGAGAAAAATTTGGAGAACAAGGTTTTGCAAAAGTGCATGCTGAAAACTATCTTTGCATGTATTTGGAAAAATAAAATATCATTAAAGATTTTTAAAATAGGCTTTTAGTGGAGGTGGCAAACATAATTTATATCCCAAAGCCATGTAATTTGCCTCCACTAGTCTTTCATTGATACCTCTAGCCAAGTACAAATTTAGATAGGTGGAAAATTAAACTGGAAAATTTGTTTATTGATTAATTGACTGACAATACTTTGAATATGGTCTAGTTAGATTCTAACTCTTATTATCTGAGAAGCAGCTTGAGTAATTTCAGGTTATTCTCTCTCTACTCTGACTAAAGATAAAAAAAATAACATTCTAAAGAATGACTGCTTTTTCATGAAGCAAAAGATCCTGGAAAGTGCCTGAAATTTCATAGAGGAAAAAATGAATTATTTTCATATGAAATAGTTCCAAAAAAAATAATGCTACATGGACTAACCTTGGACTCATTTTGAAAGGACTTCAGTTTGGCTATGAGATCTTCCCACTTTCTTTTCTGCACCTGTGTGCTCATACTACCCTAAATTAAAAGGGAATGCCTCCTGTAGCCATAGTTGTATTTGCCATGGTATCCCTGAATTGTACTCATTTTGTATCTATCTTACTACATTTTTATTTTGCTTTGCACTACATTCCTTTGGAGATGCTCCTTATCTTTCCTATTGGTCTAAAAAGCTGCTTAAAAGTGGTGACAGACTTTATCTATTCTCATCTTTCTCCCTCAACTCTTATCATAGTATCTCACATGTAATAAGCATTTAATAAATGTTATTGATTTTAAATGAAATTTTTATTACTTAATAGTTTGTCTTAGTTGAACTAAAAAATGTATAGTTTTATCAAGCACCAGAAGATCAAATGAAACAATAATAATAATAATAGTTACCACTTACATTGTTCTTTTAGCTTTACAAAGAACGTCACAAATGCTACCTTATTTAATACTCACAACAGCCCTGGGAGATAGGTGCTATTATTATCTCCATTTTATAGATGAGGAAACTGAGGCCAAAAGAGATTAAGTGTTTTGTCCAGGATCACAAAACTAGTGAGTGTCTGAGATCAGATTTCAATTTAAGTCTTCCTGATTCTATGTCCAATACTCTCTCAAATGTACTAGAAAGCTTTCTTACTAGGATGGATGTAATACATGTAAGGAACTTTGCAGACTTGTTCTATAAATATGAATTGTTATTAAAGTTAGCACAGAAAAGCTTTGGAAAGGCTTTTTTAAAAAATGGTACTTACCAGACAATGTTTGACAGTGTGGAACAAAAATGACATTAATAGGACACTAAGTTAAAGGTCTCAGAGAAGCATTCAATATTTTTTATGGAGGTGATAAAACGCAGACAGCCAGGCAGCAGTATGGATAGAGTGCCAGGTCTAGAACCAGGAAGACAAGTCTTCCAAATGTGGCCTCAGATAATTTACTATAAGCGTGATCCTGGGCAAGTCACTTAACCCTGTTTGCCTCAGTTTCCTCATCTGTCAAATGAGCTGGAGAAGGAAATGGAAAATCACTTCAATATCTTTGCCAAGAAAATCCAAAAGGGTCACAAAGAATCAGACATAACTGAAATGACTAAGCAACAACATGATAAGGTCTATTAGAAATTCCCTTTGTAGTTTCTCTAACATAATTATTATGTATAGTGTATTCAATCATGTATATTAAGTGTTTTGACCAATTTAAAGCACTTTATTATAAAATGTTCACTATTGTTATCATTCTTGTTCTAACTTTATATTCAATGGAATTCATGTAGAAATAACTTTGGGACATTTTACTATTATTCTTTTATGTTGAATCTTCAGTAAACTCTTGTACAGGAAAGGGGCAGTCAAATAATTACTTTTTAAATTAATTTTTAAAAAAGTTTTGGGATATGAGATGATTTTCACATATTCTGGACAATTCCAACAGCAGACAGGATGATGAAGATGATAGTGGTTTTCATTTCCACATTAAAGTTTTTCTTCTTCTGCCAAATAGCTATAATTTGGATTTTTTTTATTCTCTTTAGATAGAAGGTTATGGGTATTTGATATAGTGGCTTTTATTTAAGATATTGGTGTTGAATTTGTGGAAGTCATTGTTATGTTGAATTACTATTGGCACAATGGATTCATTTGAGATGATGTTCCCAGATCCAACACAGTTAATTTATTGAGTTTCAATGATATTTTAGGGAATTTTATTTGTAGCATGGGGATTTGTTATCTGCTATTTTATGTAGGATATCAAACTTCTGTCAAATAATTCTGCAGATTAGGTCTTAATGTAAATAGCAATTGTTATTCTTTGGACCAGAAACTCTAAAGATTTCCCCTTGCAGTTTGCCTTTAAAAAAAAAACTACATTTATTGCCTCATTTCTTGCCTATCCTTAATTCCTGATTGAGCATTGCCTCAGTCAAACTGAGACCTGTCAAAGATCTTAACTTAAAAAGACCAAGGTCTTCCACTACATCCAAGGTCATCTCCAGTCATCCTGTCTCATATCTTGCCACTAGCTCCAGACTTGCATGTTATGGC
The DNA here is from genome assembly GCA_023553655.1 of Myrmecobius fasciatus. NCBI lineage: Eukaryota > Metazoa > Chordata > Mammalia > Dasyuromorphia > Myrmecobiidae > Myrmecobius > Myrmecobius fasciatus. The sequence continues at coordinate 247,134 of JAJPUD010002071.1, forward strand.
ATGCTCAACAACAAAGAAGGTGCCAAATTTTTGTAACCCAATAGTTTTTGCCATTTCATCACAAAATCTCCAATGATCAATACATCTGTGCTTCTAATGGGTGATCTTCCTTATATTTCTTTAATAATGGTCTGGTTTTGCAATACTATCATAAATCCTTCCATGTCTATAAATAAATCTGCATGACTCATCCATATGTTTGACATTTTTTTGTTGGTTGAGTTCATGTGGTTATTGTCCAGGAAGGACTGGCCTTTTGGTGGTCAATCTTATATATATTTTATTGCCTCCATCCAGAAGCAAGCCAATATTGATTATATTTTATATATCCAGTAGTGTCATTAATATGCTATCAATCTATTATTTCTCGGTAAAGATGGTGTCCATATGCTACAGAATTATTGCTGGACATTTTAAACCTGTTTATCTTGTAATTTGAGGACATCTACCAATGCTCTTCCTTCTTTTTGTTAATTTTTCTATAGCTGCCATGGAATGATGGATCCCATGTTTCATTAGTCTCGTATGAGTTTTATTTACTGTTAATTTTAAATTCCAAAAGTATATGTTAAGTACTGGTAGTGTAATGGTATACATGCTCTTCATGTATTATTCCCATTCAATTTTGACTTAAGAATCCTAGGAATTTTCTTATCATGTTTAATTATAAGGTTTTCCATGATCAGTTTATACACAGTTTGTCTTGCCTAGGAAAAACAAGATTATTTGTATCAACCTTATCCATTGGTTATATTTTACCTTTTTATAACATCACCCTCATCATCATGCCTATGCAAATTTGAAATAATTTTTGCTAAAACAATTCTGGTTCATTAAAAAAAAACTAAATAAAATATAATTTAGTCAGTACAGTTATGAAAATCCTGATTAACTTCATTCTTAATACAACTGAACAAATCTATCAACTTTCATTCCTCATCCTCCTTTTATGTAAGCACGTGTTTATTTCTCACTAATATCTTTTTCAAAGAGAGGATAAAGAGGAAAACAAAAACTCAAATCAGTCTATTTCACTACTGTAATTGTTTTAGGTCTTATTCATAAAATTCTTGTTGAATGGAAAGGGAATTGAAATGAATGTTGTGTCTACTTAAGAAAAAACCCAAACCTTCTGTCACTTTCTCATCAAAGAAAATACAGTAAATTACTGGCTATATCCTTTGCTAAACATATATATATATATGCATATATATATAACTTGATAATAATTCTCTTAGTATTTTCTGTGCCATTGATTTTATTGTATATTTGTTGTCTCCTAAAGGGACCAGAGTATGCAAAGTTCATTTCTTGTCTTTTTCCCTTTCTGAACAGCTTTCTATTTTGGCACTTGCTGAGCAAGCTTTGAAAGGAGAGAATGGGAGTGGGTAATGAAGTAACTTTCCCTCCAGGGCTTTCATCTCAGAGAAAACACTAAGAGGACTTTTCTTACCATTGATTGTGAACATATTTTTCTGTCTCTCCCATCACAGGAAGTTTTTCCATGTTAGTACAAAAGAATGATGAACATTAAGAGGAGAGAGATGAGTGAGGCACTTGCATGAAGACTCTCCATGATCTACTTGGAGAAAAGAGGACTGAAGACCTTAGAATATGGAAATCAGCTGGGGAAACAGACAATCCTAGAAATAGAACTAGCACTTCATCCCCAGAACCATCAAGTAGTATATTCTAGCTACAGAGACACTGACCTTTCACTTCCAGAGTGATAAGTTTTGAAGAGTTTGGTCCTTAAAACTATTCCTTCCCTTTTTCTTAGTCTTAGCTGTCCCTGTCTTTATTCTCCCTTTCTCCTATCTTCTATCTTCTTTCATTTCTATCTTCTGTAGCTTTTTATTAGTTTACTTTTATGTCTGTCCTGATCCTGTATCAGAAAAAAAATTATGTATTTGGCATTCTTTAACAATACATTTCAAGGGTCTTCCTTGAAATTCTGATGATTGTAGCTCTTTAAACAATACTACACCTAATTCTTTCTTTTAATGCTAATATTAGCTGCAATCATTTCACTGTTGAGATTATCAAGTTAATGTCACAGTTGCAGGGGGGAATCCTGTGAAAAAAAGTTGTGATAAGAATTTCTGTAAGTAGTGGAATATAGTTAACTGGCAAAAGTTAAAGAGAGCATCCTCTTTCTCAAACCTCTGTGCAGACTATCTTTCCAATGTCTTTGGTTAGGAAAATTAGCAACTTTCTCAAACCTAGGTGGACAATTTTAGAAATATTCAATTTTAGTGCTATTTGTGAGCAAATTATTGTCTTCCTGGGTATCATAAAAATATTTATAGCTGAGTAATTAGGAGATCTTTTATTAGTGGATGGATTTTGTTCCTGGATTAACAGCACTTTCTGTGTGATTCTCTGGTCCTTGTGAATGATGAGTTCTGGTGGATATTGTTGATGATTCTAGTAAAAGGAACTCTCCATATTCTTTCATTTATGAAAGGATTAAAAAATAAAGGTTTTGCCTCTTTTTGGTCTTTCTCTAGTAAGTAGGAGGGTTTTCTCTTCTCTTTTAGCCACTCCTCCTACCTTCAGCAGAATATGTTTTCGTTGTCATATGCTTCTCTTTTCTCTTACTTCCCTTCCTTCCGTCCCTCCTTCTTTCCCTCCCTCCCTCCTTCCTTCCTTCCTTTCTTCTTTTCTTCCTTCCTTTTCTCCACCCCTCCCTCCTTCCCCCTCCCTTCCTTCTTTCCTTCCTTCTTTTCTTCCTTCCTTCCTTTCTTCTTTTTTTCCTTTCTTCTTTTCTTCCTTCCTTCCTTCCTTTTCTTTCTTCCTCCCTTTCTTTCTCCCTTCTTTCCTATAGTCATTATTGCTGCTGCCCACCAAAACAGTAGAGCCATTCTCCTCTCTCTTTTTGTAGAGGTGGTAGCTTGTCCTGACTCAATCAAAGTCATCTTCAACATAATTTATCCTCTCATGTGGAACAGGAGACTAATCAGAAGTCTTGCTGTGTAATTCCAGCAAAGCAAATGACATCTACCTTAACAAAAGGCACCAAATCACCCCTACTATACATAGGATTGTAGATTTGGAGAAATAATCTTCTATCTTTGGGACTGCCTCATTTTATAGATGATGGAACAGGCCAAGAGAAATTAAATGATAAGCCAATAATTAAACAGATAGTAAATGGCCACATCAGGATTCAAATGCAAATTCTCTGACTCCAAATTCAGTTTTCTTTTTATTCCACCGCACTGTCTATATTTAGATATGACCAATTTCAGAATTTTCTGACAATATACATAAATGCTTTTGAAATATATATTAATACATTAATACTCAAAATCATTATTGGCTACCATGTTGCAAATTTAAAAACACTAAATATCAGTATCAATGATCCTGATTAATATTTCTATCTTGGTCAATATACTTAGACTACTGCCTGAATGATGCCTAATGCCATCCCTTTCAGTCTCCTAGCCTCCTTTCAGCCCTATTGGATCCAATCTTTTAGTCAGAGGGTATGTTTTATTGTCCATCCTCCTTGCAATATGACCACCCCAACCTCAGCATCTTTTTGCAAGGTAGACTGACTCCAATCAATACATCTGCCATTGTGACCTTTTATGAAGTTCTTCATTTGACCTGAGGTCTCAAAGACAGATTTGGTACAGTACTTATTCCACTGTATTCCTTTAAGATCACAGTTCCCTGCTGCTACTTAAGTCCTACACATCACAATATTGTTCCATGAAAAATACAGATAATAAAATATTTATAGATGTGCTTACAGCTTTTTTAAAGCAATGAGATATCAAAACAAATAATTGGCAACTGAAATTGCTAAAAAATAAAACATTTATTTTATAAAGTACCATGCATATGTTGAATGAATGTAATAGAATATAATAGCTTAAGGATATGCTTCATTCTGAGTGTTTAAATTCACACTGTGACAAGTCAGTTCATCTTCTCAGCTGCTGACCACTTAACAAATCCAGAGTGAATTTTAAAAAATGCTAACCCTGCTGCCTGAGGACCTTGCTCTTGTGCCTGATTCTGCTGATGGAACAATGTCTCGCAGCTTGAATATCAATCCTGAAAAAGTATCCAAGAGAAAGCAGAAATATTAGACAAAGGGGAAGATGGTAAGTCTAAGGAAGGACAGGCTATTTCCCTTAGCTACAGTGTTTCTGAAATGTAACTAGTAAATATCTGAATTGTAACCTTTTACTTTTGTCAATCTGAGAGACAGCATTCTTATTAATTTTACCATTCATAAAGAAAGAATTTTTGAAATTACTATATTACCAATCCAATCTATCATCACTTCTAGTAAGAATGACTAGAGATTCTATAAAGGTTTGCCATTAATTTCTTAGTCTCTGCAAGCATAAAATAACTAATACTATTAATAACATCAGGAACTTACTCTCAGTAACAGAATCAAGATGAACCCAATTTTTTCTAACTCCAAATGTAGCCCTCTCTTCCCATATTGTAATGCCTCTCAGATATTTTGACAAGTATAACGTCTACACATTAAAAGAAACAGGTAGAGGATGGATCAACAGTATGGTGAAGTTACAGTAAAGAAGAAAAATGAGGAAATACTAAACCAGAAACAAAATCCCATATCCCTAATCTTCCTTTTAGATAGCTTCCATTCAGTAGTGTAACCTGTCTATATGGAACGCTTCTCAATGAGTATCCAGGATTACCAGAAGCAGAAATCAGAATGTCTTCTCCAGATGGTAGAATACATTGTTCCTACTTTGAACATGATGGAAAATATTACAGATTCTTTGGCTCATTGTCCCTTCCAGCTGTTCATACTATTCTGTAGATGTTTAGGGTTCTTTTTTATTTTTGAGGATGAAGGAAATTACTTCAGCAATTTTCTTAAGACTGACAAATGAAAGTTATATCCAGGACAGCTTTGGGGCATAGTTATGTATTTAATTAAAAATGTTAAGTGATATTCGGTCAGTTAAAAATGCAAGCCTTTTGATAAAATTTAACCCAAAGCTCTTTTAGGTATACAATAGAATCACTTTACAATATTGGTACTGAGGAAAGTATTAACCTTAGCATGGATTTATTTAATGCATTTATGTTACAGTAGGTGTAATAAAGAGACATGAAGCTCTATAATAGTTTGCCCCAGGGTTCAGCAGTGGAATTGGTTGGTTGTATTCCTGGAGAGTAACCCAATATCACTTGCTCTCCTTGCCAGACACCCAAATGCTGACTTTGCAACATATAGCAATTATTAGAGGGAAGACTAGTTTGAAAATCCAAGCTGGAAACTCTTTGCCTTTTTGAGAATGGGTATTAGATGTTCAGCCATAAAATATATAGATAACCTTGATTTTTCTAGGTATCACATATTTGGAAATATATAAATTCTGAATTATTTTTAAAAAATTAACCAAAAAACATTCCCCTGCATTATAAAATCTTACTTATTCTGCTAAATTAAGCCTCACATTAGTTTGGATGGAACTGACCTAGGCACTAACAAGCCTTTGAATATTTATCAAGTTGCATTAAAGTTGAGATTATCTTTGCATCAGGAAAAACAAAAAAAAAGTTAACAATTGCAAATTCAATATTTCTGTTCTTTTGAGGAGATTGTGGTATTACAATTTGTTACTTTATATAGCAATGCTGAAAAAAAATTTTGGCATTTCAATTATGGGGTTTTATATTAGAGAGCAGCTTGGAGTTATTGAAAGGCTTACATTACTCAAATACTATCTTTCATACCTTTGTTCTCTGATTCAAGTCTGGACTCTGTTGATTATCCATCTGCAGTGCCAAAAAGCTATAAAATGATTAACCCTCTACTGCAATGGACAACTGAGGTTCATCATATGTATCTCAGACTGAATATATTTAATTCAGATAACATTTCTTATAAACATACCCCTACTCCTAACTTTCCTATTTTCCAGAGAATTACACCATTTTTCTTGGTCATTTTGTTTCTCAATCTTGATTCATCTTTGACTCTGTTTGCTTTCTCTCACTTCCCATATCTGATCATTGTTGTTTTATCAATTCAATCCCTATACCATCTCATTTCCACTCCCTTCTCTCCACTCACATGGCTGCTACCCTAATTCATCAGCTCCTTGTTTGAACTATCTCAATAGCCTCCCCAAACCCAGTCTTTCCCTTTTCCAGTCTCCCCTCAACACAGCTGTCAACTTGCTATTGCTAAAGCATAGGTTCCACTGTCACTTTTCTGATCAAGAAATTTCTATGGATTCCAGTTGCCTCAAGGATTAAGCAGAAATGTTTTTGCATCACATTTAAATTTCTTCACAATCTGTATTCAATATATCTTTTCAAACTAATTTGGCAGTATTTTTTCTCACACACTCTTTCATCCAACTTGATTTTATTACTGTTATGTGTACATAATCCTCTATTTCCTCCCTCTATGCTTTTACACGTTTCCCCCCAACTCTTTTGTATCTTAAAAACCTTAGATCTCTTTTGCAAAAGCTGAGCCTTTATTATTCTCATTGTTTCACACCCCTTCCCAGCCAAAATTAATATGCAATTATTTTATATTTATTTCTCTGTGTACATGTTTTTCCTCCTAATAGACTAACATACAAAGAATGCTTTCAGTTTTGTCTTTAAATCCCCAAGCTCTACTACAATGTCTTACATATGGTTAATGCTTAATCATTGGTGTTGAATTGAAATAAATAATTCAATAGCTGAACTTCACATGTTAAAGTCAGGATGATAGGAATTTTTTCATCCATGTGGATTGGTAGACTAAACTCTTCTGAGAAAACTTAGAGTCCAGTGCATATAATAAATGTTTATTGAATTGAATTAAACCTTTAAAATATCATTTGCAAACAGGAGCATCTAGAAGACTTCATTATCCATAATTAATTGCACTAAAATTGATATGTCATTAAATGTTTTTAAAAAGCAATAGACATAATTAATCATGCACATGGAACATTCGTCCTACTTTTAAAAAAATCCAGCATGGCTCAAGTATTTTTGAAGTTGTCTACTCATGTCTCTTTATGAGATGTATTTAGACCAACCCATTTGCACACATATAGTGTACATGAACATCCTCCCTTCCCCCAACTTCTCTCTTTTGTCTCTCTCCTCTTCTGTCTCTATCTCTTTTCTCTCTGTCTCTCAGTCTCTCTTTTCTCTCTTTCTCTTTGTCTCTGCCTTTCTGCCTCTCTGTCTCAATTGTCTCTGTCTTTGTCTGTCTCTCTTTCTCTCCCTCTCTCTCTCTCTCACACACACACACACACATTACATGAGGTTTTTGTAAGCTCAAAAATAGAGGAAAGAGAAAAAATTCAAGGAAAACTTTTTTTTAGAAAACCCTTACACCCAGTGAATACACAATGAAAAATAGACACTAATAACATGCAGAATACAAAAAAGGACAAAATTCTAAAAAAAGAAGGCAGATAATAATGTGACTACATCGATAGATAATGGAATAAACACAAAAATGCCCATAGCAGCTTTTATTGTTATTCACTCATTTCAATTTTTGTCTGACCCTTCATGACCCCTTATGTGGTTTTCTTGATAAAGATACTGGAGTGGTTTGCCATTTCCTTCTTCAACTCATTTTACAAATGAGGAAACTGAGGCAAACATAGTGAATTGTCTTGCCCACTCAATTCGTATTTGTTTGAGATCAGATGTTAATTCAGGAAGATGAGTCTTCCTCTCTTTAGATACAGCAATCTATCCACTGTGCCATCTAGCTGTCCCCATAATAGTTTAAACATTCAATAAAACAATAAAAAGCAAGGTTTGACTAGAGTTATAACAATAGCAAGGGATCTAATACTTTGATGGCTGCTGAGGAGGTATTCCTGTCTCCATGCTGAAGGATGGAAAGTGAACTCCTGGAGAGGCTTAAAGAGAAAGTCATAGGCCAGTAGATATCCGGAGATAGAAGGAAGGAGATGGGATGCTCTTCTACCCTATAAAATACCAATTGATACCAATACCAAGACAACCATTCTATGCCTTAACCCCACTACCTTAATTTATTCTTACCCTGCATGAAAAATGTAATCATATCTCTCCTCTGCTCTTAGAATCTCCTAAGATTGCTCAGGAATTTATTTTACAATAAATGACAAACCTCTTAGCTGAGCATTCATAAAACCATTCATATTGAGTTTCTTGTCTCCCATACATACTTCATATTATTCTCTTTCATGCACTTTCAACTCCAATCAATTGTCACTTGCTTCTCTTTGAATGTAGCTCTTGACCTCTTGCTTCTATGTCTTTATATACTCCTCTATGCTTGAAATGCACTTCATCCATTGAATCTTGATCTTGATCTAAGAAAGGCAAAGAAGTGCATATACCATGAAAAGAACAAGTTATAAAATCAATATTATATTCTGCAAGGATTCAGAGATGAGAGAGTTGTCTTTTCAGAATTCTTTTCTCTGAGAACCATCCAGAGAACATTTTTGGTCAAAGAGCAAGGCAAGAGATTGAGGAGATGAGAGGAGTGAAGAAAAATAAGTAATGGAGGGCCACAAAGGTACCACCTTTATGAGTCTCATTAGTCTAAAGAAACATGTAGTGAGAGCAGATAGACATTTTTTTCTGAGGCAATTGGGGTTAAGTGACTTGCCCAGCATCATACAGGTAGGACATACTAACTGTCTGACACCAAATTTGAACTCAGATCCTCCTGACTTTAGGGCTGGTGCTCTATTCACTGTGTCATTTAGCTGCCTGAGACAGACTTATCTTAAAGGAGAGAAGGAAAGTGGAAGAGAAGAAGAAACTGAAAGGGAAGATTAGATAAAAATGACTCATTTTTCATATGGAGAGATTGAAGGCAACATGGGTAAGGTAACTTGCTCAGCATCATGCAGCTGATATGTAGAAAGACCTAGAGTTAAATCTGGTCTGCCAACTCCAAACCCAGTGTTCTCTCACTGTGCTATGCTTCTAATTAATGAATTAATATTTCTTTCAATGGAACAATTCAGATGAAGATCATTGAAACAAATTAGGGATGTTAGAATGGGAAATATTTTGAAGCATATTCTCATTTGGATTCAGCAATGGAAGAAACACATTTCCTTTTAGAAGACTCACTTTACTGAGAAGTAAGAAAACAAAACCAGAATACTTATGGGCAAACTGCATAAAAGAAAATCAGATGTAAATATTCTAAATGAGAGAAATTAAGGGAGGATGTGAATTTGTTGAAATGAGAAGTGGGAGATAGAGGAATAAGTAGAGAGAATCTTTACTTACAGTTGTATCTAAGCCAATTAAAGAAAGGGTAAAAATAAAAAGAGAACAATAAAAGAGAAATCAGGTGATTAATATATGAACTCTCCAAATAGTAGAAATAGATAAATCAATTCTACCAAACATCTGTATATGAATTCCCCATTCTATGTAATTTGTTTTCAAAAATAACAAAAGAAGGCTCTTTACCAAGCTTGTTCTATGAGATATGGTCTAGAGTCACAATCTAGGGAGACATAAAGCAGAAAAAGAGAAATATAGACATATAAATAATTAACATTGATGCAAAAAAATGAAAACAAAATATTAATGACAGGCCTTTAAAACACTTTTTAAAAGATATTATGAGAAAATTGAATTTATGTCACAAGATGCAAGAATAGTTCAACATTAGGAAAAACATTTAGCAGAATACTAATAGCAAAAATAATAAAAGTCATATGATGATGATAAAGCCTTAATAAATAAAAGACAATGCTCATTTGTAGAACTAGTGTTGAGGAAAAGGAATAACACCAGCTTTCCATGTTACTTATGTCATCAAATATATGTAGTTGTGGTTATTATGTTTCAGAATAAATGCTTTGACTCATGATATATCCAAATTCATGCAATAATGGTGAATAATATATTTAATAATATAATATAATATATTCTATATTATGATGGGCATCTTTGAGATTTTCATTTGCCTTAACATAATACAACTTAATCTTCTGGTTTCTGTGGTCTTCTCTGAAACAAAAGCACTGAACAGCTGCTGTGTTGGAAGTAGTGAGGTATTATGGCCTCAGAACAGTCCACCACTATAAAGCCAGGTACAGCTTTCATTGTCATTCCCCAATAAACTATAGCTTCTGATACTAATTCCTTCCTTGGTTTCTGTTTCTATATTTTATATACTTTATTCTTCAAGCCATAGCATCTGCTTTTTCCATGACTACTTGACACTCCCAAACAAAGGACTTTGATTTACTTCTGTGTCTCTGGCTCATTCTCCATGTCAGTTTCAAATACACAAGTTTAAATAATTTGTAAGATTTTTGACACAGTTTCTTTCTTTGTTCTTTTTGACCAAAAAATTTTCAAAAGAAGAAAAGAAAACTAACTGAAAGTTTTCCATTGCATTTTAACTCCAAAGTACTTTAACTTCTATCCCCAAATTTAGTTCAAATACTTACTCTGATGAACATAGATAATGCTATTCCATAATCAAGTAAAGTCACTTCAAAATACATTTATTAAATACGTGCTATATTCCAGATACTTGATAAGTCTTGGTAATAAAATATAAACAAATAACAAAAATAATTCTTGTCCTTAAACTTACATTCTAGTCAGACAAGTCAACACATAAAAGGACCTCAGGAGAATTTAATCTATCCCAAGCAACTCTTAAAACCCTAAGTTGATTATTTGCTATGTCAGGGAGTTTCTTAACAGGAAGTTTCCTAGACTAATGAACTCAGAGATCCACAAAAAGAAAAGCATCTTTGATTCTGCTCTATAACCCTACCTTTCCCATACTTTGGACAACTTTATCCAAAGGTCTTTGAATTTGCATACGTTATTAATTTTTCTAAATTCTTTGTAATTATGTATTTCTCCCCTGCCTTTTTTACATTCCTCTTTATTTGCCCAGTTAAACAAGTAGTTCAAAATCTTTTCAAACTCTTATTTTAACAGTTGTTTTTTTTTTTGTTTTGGGGTCTGGGGCTTTCGGTTGCCCCATTTTTCAAGATGTTTTTAAGACTTGTCTTTCTCATTAGGCCTCTTTCTTCCCAATCTGTGCAGGATTTTGTTTTTTGATTCATTAGCTACATTATTTGTTTCTTCTCTATTCTATCTGAGTAAATTCCTAATTTGCAAATTCCTTCCCTGATGTCTTACTTAATTTTTTCTATTCACCCACTCTACATTATTGAGAAACTAAAGGAATTGTGCCCTCTCTGGCTTTACTGTTCATTTATGGTGTGGTAGAGATGCATCATCCATATCCCTTTGTCTTTTGCCTTTCTTCTTCCCATTCATATACTCTACTAATCCCAAACCAACAAGAATACCCATTCTTTTATTTTGTAGGGCAAGATATTTGTTCATGAAGTATTAATTCAACTCTTCTATCTCCCCTTCTCCTGATCCCTTACATTGTCCTTAAATTGTAGCCCCCCTGAGAGGCTACCCTTGCATCTTTTTTATCACTTGTTTATCCTACTGTTTATTCTTTTTCTTCATAGATAATCCTCTCTCTTAACAAAACACCAATAGACTCCTCAAGGGCCAAAATTATTTCCCTTTTTGTATATATATGTTTCCAGAAGTTACAACAGAAGCTTGCTCACCATAGGCACTGGATTAATGCTTACTGAATAATGGCAAAGGTTTTTCTCAAACTAATCATCACAACTTGCTCTGGTAAATATGCTCACATATGAAACTAAATGAAAACATTGGTTAGCAAATTCATGTTACACATTTTACTATAATGAGTGTGCAAACAGAAGGATTTCCCAATCCTTACTCTACTGATATCAGAGAAGAATTTATAATAACAAAAATAATTCTTTTAACACAAATTTTATAATATAAATTGCCTACATTCTCAACATAGAAAAAATAAAAGGGGATCCATCTACAAAAGCTAGCCAAGGATATTCTACATCCTTAAACTAGCCCTCTATGTGTAAAACAACATTCTTCTATTGAAGCATCTTTTCTCTTTGATTTTTATTATCATTTTGGAAATGTGTACCCACAAAAAATTTTTTACTGGGACAAATAAGGGAAGGAAAAAATTCATTTTTTAAATAAGAAGTCTAAATCAGACAATTATTTTTAGCAGTATGTTCAAATCAAAATGTCACATGTACAAAGTAAAATACTATCATTCTCTATCAAGTCAATCAGAACACACATTAAATGAGTATATGCAAGATAATGTTCCTCTGTCATGTTAGTATAACTTTTCCTCTAGAGTTATGCTTGGATGCCAAATTACAGTGACATGGGGATGTAGAGTCTTAGAGACTTTGACAAAAGATATGAACAAACAATTTTTAGATGAAGAAATTAAATCCATCATATGAAAAAATTCTCTAAATCACTATTGATTAGGGAAATGCAAATTAAAGCAACTCTGAAGTATCAGCACACACCTCTCAGATTGGCTAAGATGATAAATGTTGGAGGGATGTGGGAAAACTGGGACACTAATGCATTGTTGGTGGAATTGTGAAATGATCCAACCATTCTGGAGAGCAATTTGGAATTATACTCAAAGGGCTATCAAATTGGGGAATACCCTTTGACCTAGTAGTACCACTACTGGGTCTGTATCACAAGGAAATCATAAAAGAGGGGAAAAGAATCACATGTACAAAAATGTTTGTAACAGCTCTTTTTGTGGTGGCAAAGAATTGGAAAATGATTAGATGATGTATGAAAGTAATGGAATATTACTTTTCTATTAAAAATGATAAATAATCTCATTTTAGAAAGGCCTGGAAATATTTGCATTAACTGATGCTGAGCAAAACAAGCAGAATTGGGAATACATTGTACACAGTAACAGCAAGATTGTGTGATAATCAACTATGAAAGACTTGGTTCATCTCAGTGGTTCAATGATCCAAGGCAATTCCAATAAACTCTGTATATAAAATACCATCTGCATCCAGAAAGACAACTGTGGAGATTAATGTAAATCAACAAATGCTAGGTGCACTTTTTTCGGGGTTTTTTTTCTCTCATGGTTTGCCCCTTTTGTTCTCTCCCAACATGATTCATAAAGAAATGTATTGAAAAGTTAATATACATATATAACCAGAAAAAGTAAAACAATTAATAAAAAATAATTTTTTAAATGGCTTTCACAATAAAACACAAATCCTGACCTGTCCTACCAGAAAGTCAATCAGGCAACAGCATGCATTTAATAGGTGACCACTTCATTAAGCCAGGCATGGTAGGCTAGGCCAAGACAAAAATAAAAATGGAAAGTCCCTGACTTATGTTCTGCTAGGAATAAATTGTCTACATGAGTTCAGAAAGGCTCATCCCTAGGAGGGCTGATGGTGATAGATATTTTAGTCATTAGAAAGGTCAAAGGCATCATATATTTTTAATTATTTTTCTTAATAGCTTTTTATTTTTCCAAACACATGCAAAGACAGTTTTCAACATTGATCCTTGCAAAATCTCATGTTCCAAATTTTTCTCCCTCCCTTCCCTCTGATCCTCTCCCATTCTTGATGCTGCACAAGAAAAATCAGATCAAAAAGTGAAAGAAAAAAACAGGAGGAAAAAAATCAAGCAAACAAACAGCAACAAAAAGGTGAAAAAAACTATGCTTTGATCCACATTCTCTCTCTGGGATGTATATGGCTCTTTCCATTTTAAGTCTATTGGAATTACCTTGAACCATCTTATTGTTGAAAAGAGTAGGGAACCATATATTATCCTATAGTGGGGTTGCCATCTGTGTTGATGGAGGTCACATCTATCCCTACAAAATAATAAATTCCTTTTGGAGGCAATTACTCAGGGTCACACAGCTAGTAAGTGTCTGAAGTTAGATTTGAACTTAAGTCCTTCCTATTCCAGGACTAGTGCTTTATCCACTGAACCTCCTAGCTGCCCCCAAATTATAGGTTCTTTAAAAATTATTGAAAAGAACACTAGTACAACTAGAGGACCTGATTATTTATTAGCCCTGTTATTTTCTAGCTGTGTGACGCTGGGCAAGTCCCTTAAGCTTTTTTTTTTTTACTTCAATTTCCTTATCTGTAAAAAAGAAACAGGGAAGTGAGGAGAAAATAGACTACATGATATCTAATGTCCTTTCATTGCTAAAGCAATGATCTAATATATCTAGTTTTAATGCCTGCTTTTTAACCTTCTTTGATTTTGAAGATTTGTTATATTTTCAGTCAAGTAACATATTACTATATCAGAATTTTAAAAAATAGTTCTAATTGTTTAACCTCCTATTCAAAAGAAATTAGAAGGATGTAAGAGAATAAGCACTTATTAAGTGCCTTCTATGTGCCAGGAGTTCTGCTAAATATTTTACAAACATTTTATCTTTTGATTGGAGAAAGAAATATGTTTTTAAAAGAAAAGGAAAAGAGAATTGTGAAAATTATTCAAATTCCCTAGGGAGCAAAGGATGAGATAGAACCTGGATCCAAATGATATCTTTTCTATTTCTTGTATAATCTTGGACACGTCAGCTTCTGTGAACCTCATTTTCCTCATTTGGAAAATGATGAAGTTGGACTGCATAAGCTCTAAGATCCCTTTTTGGTAAGCATGTAAAATATATTCTAGGAGTTCCTGAAATTACAAATGGTTGGGAATTTAGGAGTTTTGTGCTCTGTGAAGGTGAATCCTATCAGACTATGCAAAGTGAAAGTTCAATGTTCCTAACCCCTTTATGAATTGATTCCCAAATTGCAAAAGAAATAAAAATGATTCTCATGTTGAAAAATTTGTGTGGCTTCCTATAAACAGATATATACATATACCCTATGGGAAAGCTTATAAAACCATATCTTCTAGCAGTGTTCCCTGAATAAAGAAATTATAGTATTTATTTCTCAATTTCTTATTTCCCTTTCTTGTCTTACTTTCCCCCTCACTTTTCTTGTTTTTTTTCTAACACAAAAATCTGTTTTCTTTTGCTTTAGTTCTACCTTCCACCCCTCTCTCCCAAATTTCTTGGTTCTAGAAGTATAATAATACTGTTCCTGCTCCTGGAAAGGATGTGTCAATCTACTCCCCCGTGGCTCCACTCACCATTTCGGAAAACTTCTATTTTTCTCTCTAAGTTTCCAAACCAAAATATCCTTCCAGGAATCTCAATATTTCTTCCTTTCCCTTTCCCTTTCTCTCTCCCTCTCTCTCTGTCTTTCCCTTTCTCTCTCTACTTCTCCCTCTCTCTCTTCTTCTCCCTCTCCCTCTCCTCCCTCTCCCTGTTTTTCCCTTTCTGTTTCTCCCTCTATCTCTGTCTCTCCCTCTCCCTCTCTGTCTCCCCCTGTCTCTCTGTCTTTCTCTGTCTCTGTCTGTCTGTCTCCCTCTCCCTCCCTCTTAACAGGGTTAAGTGACTTGCTCAGGATCACACAGCTAGTCTCTGAAGCCAGATTTGAACTCTGATCTTCCTGGCTACAGACCCAGTACTACTGTCCCTCCCATCTGCCCTACCTTATCTGCTTGGCACATAATGAAGGTTTTCTCATTCATTGATAAAATTAGCTACATATCCATTATTGGGGCCATAAAGTTCATTCAAAATAATTTAATCATATTGAGAGGCATAAGTTTGTTGGCTGAGTCATTATTTTTGATGTTTCTGTCCTTCACAGGGTTACCTTGGAAATCATTTTTGCTAAGCTTTTATAAAATTACCTTAGCACAGTGTGATATGAATGGATAGAGAATATGTGCTAATAACAATCTTTAATAGTATTCCTAATAATTACAGTACAATACAAGCAAACTTTCCAATTTAAAATTGTAATTTTACTTAATTGTTGACTAAATTGTCTTGCTCATTTTTTTAAAATGTGTGCTCTGCTAAGATATATTTGCTTACAAGTTATTTTTACTGTTGATCATCAAATTTAGAATAGAATAATAGAATTTTGGCATAAAACACTTTGTTATTATTGAAGGCTGTTTCAGTCAGCTGAATGGCTGAATTTACCAAATAACTATATCAGAACCAGAGAAGTGCAAGTAGTTACAGTTTACTGTATTTTTTTCAAAAGTTAAACTATTTTTCACAGGCTTATTTATATATATATATATATGTATATATATATATACATATGTCCCATTCTGTGCCCAGATATTTGTCATTTCTAGTCTATTAAATGAGTTTTTGAATCCTTATCATTTATAATGAGAAAAGTAAAATGATTTGATTAAAAATAAAATGACTTTATTGGCAACTTTGGCAGAAGCTCATAAAACATTTTTTGCTTGAGAAACATCTTCTTTAAATGAAATTTAACATTTAATGTCTCCTATTAGTATTTAGAAGAAAGCATCTACCTGTCTATGTTCCTTTATTAACGTAGTGATTGTTTCTAGGCATTGTCCTAAGAAAAGTTATGCAGAGACTGTTTACAATTCATCCTTCTTTTCTATTATTTTATATTTTCCCTTCCTTTTTTGCTTCCTTGGTCATTTTTCCTTTTCACTTCTAAGGAATCTAGAGCCCTCATTCCCCCCAAACCTCTATTAAATAACTTTCATAAAAGACTCAAACATTCACAGTTAGGAGTAAATGACAATGAGACTTATCCATTACCCCTTTCCAAAGAGATTTTTATTTTAACTAGAGATAAAGCCTTTAAGCCAGAGAATGAATCCTGCATGCAAGAATTTCAGGGATCAATTAATTAGGGAGAGTGAATTTTCAAGGGATAAGGTGCTTTTTCAAATCCCCCTGAAATCACGCCATGTAAACTACCAATTATGCTACATAAGTGTAGTTCTACTTGTACATATTGAATTAAAAACATCACAACAAAAAGAAAAACAGCTTAAAACACTAGATCAATTGTCTTATTGATTAATTTGGATTACAACACTATTGCTGCAATTAATTGTGCTATTTGAGATACCTTAAAAAATCAATTGAAAAAGTTTATTTAGTGGCCCTCTGATGGTGATATTGCCAGGAAAATGTAAGCTAGGAAGAGAAGATGGGCTGGTCATTTGGCAAGAATGAAGGAAAACAGGGAAGGGAAAAGCAAAGAAGGCCTCCACTATATTGAGTGAACCTGATCTGGTGAACTTTGTGGAAGTTATGGACAAAAGATGTCCAGGAAGAGCAAGTATGTGATTTGCAAAATTGGAGGAAACATTCAAATCAGTGAGATCATAATCCATTTGAGAATTTAAATGGAAAAGACGGGCAGTTGCACATTGTTGATGGACACAACTGTAAGAGCCATAAGGGTATGATAATGAAGGCACTGGAAGGAGGGGGAAATACCAATCCAGGGGATGTAGTGGATAAAGTGCTGGGAAGGGGAATCAGGAAAACCCGACTTCCAATCTGGCCTCAAATACTTATTAACTGTATAACCCTGAACAAGTCAATCAATCTCTGTCTCAGTTTCCTCAACTATAAAATGGGCATAATAATAGTACCTACCTTTCTGGGTTCTTGTGAGGCACAAATTAGATAAAATTTTAAAGTATTTAGCACAGTGCTTGGTATATAGAAGGCAATATGTAAATAATGGTTATTATTATTGTTACTGCTATATTAAAGGCACAGAAAGCCATCTCAGACTTCCTAAAAGTGGGAGGAGATGGAGTTTGAGAGACCATCAGTAAATGCTTTTCCACATGCTTACTTTCTCATTCAAATGAAATTTTCATGAGAAGTAATGTACACAAACATCAAGACTGAAAAAGAAACATGTATTTTGCAAGGGACATGTTATCAGCAGGCACATGATGGGCTACTTCTTACCAGCCATGAATCAGTAAATACACTCACAGATACCTCCCATCACTTTCCCTTTTTGGTTTTATTTTTAAATTACTATCTAGTTTTGAATGTAAAAGGCCCATTGAAGTTCTGCTTGTTATTAAAACAGACTTGGATCTGTTTGCAGAATGAAAAACACTAAATTAGGAAGTTGTTGATCTGTTGTAATAAGTACTAAATGGAAGTTTTTGCTAAGTACTAATAAAATGTAATTATTAACCAATAATTTGCATATATGATCTCCATTTTATTCAATTATTATTTATTTGTTGCATTTTGGTACTTTTAAATTCATAGCATCTTAATTATTATAGAGCATAGTGGACTTCATGCAAGTAAGATGTATTCAAATCCCACCTCTGACACCAAGTTCACTTGCTCTAAACCTCAGTTTTCTTATCTGTGAAATGAGGATAATAATAATAACAACCATTTTACAGGGTTGAGAATGAGAATCAAGTATTTTGTTTCTTAAAATTTAATATAAATGCATGTCATCATGTTTTATTAGTATTCTTTCTTTCTTCTTCTTTAATATGTGGTTCTTTATAGTGTACATCACTCAAAATAGACAATATAGGAAAAATACACTTTACCAATTTGAATAAGTCTCTTTCTGGATATCATTGGAAAGAACATATATTTCTAACATTCATTGAAGTTATCCTAAGAATATGACTTTCACTCTCATAGACCAGAAAACTAAAGTGTTTATTGTTCTACTGGGTTTTTTAATCAACAAAATATTATATTGTTCTATTATTTTTGTATGCCATATCTTTTAGTACAGAGGAGGAAAAATGAGCAAATGAATTTCTTTGGTCATTTAATGCCTTTTTAATGCACCTCAGTTCTATCTCAAAAGCCAATCATAAGTCCATCTCTTCACCGCATGGTTATTTTCTGTGCATGGTCCAGATAAGGGGGCCCTAATGTTCTATTATATAATACACTACTATTATGTGTAGTCATCACACCTTTCCAGAAGTAGACTTCCCAGTTTCTACTCCATGGGTTTAAGGGCACATGGGGCATATTCTGAGAATGGAGCTTCCATTGGGCAGGGCCCCATTACATATTAACCTCAAATCCTCATGATGCAGCATTAAAATATTTCCACTGTCCTCAGTAGAAAGGGAGAGAGCAGCTAACCACTATCTCCATGTGTGATTCTTTATATAATTAAAGATCATTATTTCATCCCTTTTAAGCCTTCTCTTCTCTACACTATTCTTCAATTTGTATTTAAGACTCAAGGAAATATTCTATTATGCTTTCCACTGATTGTTCATTTCAATTTCTTCCCCCCATCTTCTAGCACAGAGGGGGAATCAGAGAAGCTGAAAATAATTGGTGCTTAAAAGACCCATAGACAAAGAGAGGTCATTCCCCCAGCAGTGACAAGGAAGAAACTCAAATTATATTAGTCACTCTCCAAATTAGAAGAGCAGGGAAGGGCCCTAGCATCTTGTGGGATAAGATCAGAATTTAAAATAATGTTTGCTAAATTGGAGAAGTGGTCAGAAATAAAAAGAACTTTCATTAAGGACAAATGCAGGGGAGGTCTTCCAAAAACAGCAGTACCACATGAGAACTGAGTGGCTATCTTCAGGTCTGACCGCAAGGGACCTTGATATAAAAACTGATGACAAGTTGACCAAGAATCAGTAATTATATCGAGGTTCTAAAAAGAAGCACGTTAGCAGGACACATAAATAAGTGTCACATGAAGTGATCATCCCATTATGTTGGGCAAACTTATATTAGAGCACCATGTCCTGTGCTGTGCTGTCCAAATGAACAAGGACATCCCGATCTTGGTCAGGGTCCAGGGCAAGACCACAGTGCGACATCATGGATCAAGCCTCGGACTTGCACTCAAAAGACCCGAGCTTAGGTCTAAGTTCTGCATTCACTAGCTAGGCAATGATAAACAAAACACCTAACCTCACTGAGTCCAGCCTTATTATCTGCAAAATGGGAATAAGAATACTTCCAACAAATAGATCTATCCTGAGAAAAGAACTTTGTAAAACATAAAACACTATGTAAATGGGAGCTATTATTAACTTCTAATCCAAGGCTTGGAAAAACAAGAAGCATCTAACAAGTTAAGGGAGCCAGGACATTTAATCTGAGTAGGGGAGACATGCTGTAAATATATGCATGGGAAGAGGCCAAGGGCCTCCCCACTTAGAGCCACCATAGTCTGTGAAGATCAGTCTCCTGTCTTGGAGTCAGGAGGACCTGAATTCAAATCTGCCCTCAGATGACAGATGTGTGATCCTGGGCAAGTCCTGTCTGCCTGTTTCCCCAAATGGGAATCAGAATAGCATCTAACTCCCAGGGTTGTTGTGAGGATCAAATGAGATATTTATTAAGCACTAACAGCACAGTGATATAGAAGGTGTTTACTAATTGCTTATTTTTTCCTTCTTTATTATGTGCCAAGCAATAGAAATACAAAGAAAAGAGGAGAAATAAAACTCTTCTCTCAAGGAACTCATTCTAATGGGAGAGATAATGGTAAATAAGTATGTAGGTACAAGAAACTTGCAGAATACATGGAAAGTAACATGAGAAAGAAAGATTCTAGCATCTGGGGGCACCAGGAGAGACTTTTTTATTAAAGGTGTGCTTTGGGCTGAAACATGAAGTCAGGGAAACCAGGAGGCAGAAGTAAGGGAATATAAGATGCCTGGGGAAGAGCTGATATAAAATGGGAGATGGTTTGCCATATTTGAGGAACTACAAGAAGATCAGTATTGCTATTGCTAAAGTGCATGGAGGAGGGAGTCAAGCGTAAGAAAAATGGAAAATTAAAAAGGGACTGGGTCATAAAAAACTTGAAAAGCCATACAGAGGAGTTCATATTTGATTCTTCTGGAGGCAATAAAGAAAGACTTATGGAGCTTATTAGCAGGGGGGCAATGGCATAGTCAGATCTGCATTTTGGAAAAATTATTTTGGAAACTGAGTGGGGTAAATTGGGAAGGGAAAAGTGGGGGGGAAACTTGATGCAGGTAGATAAATGAGAAAGATATTGCAATCATCTTAATGAGAGATAATGAGGGCTTGAACTAGTGTTGGGTTGTGTGAGCAGAAAAAAAGAGGACACATATGGAGACATTGTTGGATATGTAGGATGAGTGAGAGCGAGGTTGTGAGGAAAATGACAAGTTTGCGAGCCTGTGTGACTAGGAACATGGGGATGTCCTCTATATTAACAGCAAAGTTGGAGAGAGTTTGAGGGGAAAGATAATGAGCTCTGTTTTGAACATGTTGTGTTTTAGATCTTCAAAAGGCTGGATATTTAATCTGGGAATCATCTGCAGAGAAAAGATAATTGAACCCATGGGAGCCGATGAGATCACCATATGAGACTGTATAAAGTGAAAAAAAGAAAGGGGTCCAGGACAATACCCTGGGGGATACCCACAGTCAGTAAGCATCACATGAATGAAGTACCTGCAAAAGGGACAGGGACTTAGTAGTGGTCAGACAGCCTGAAAGGGAACCATGAGGAGCAGCCTTACAAATAAATAGAGAAGAAATGGTATCTAATAGGAGAAAGTGATACACAATATCAGACTGCAAAGAGATGAAGAAAGATGGGAACAATAAAAACGTCATTAGATTTATTGGTTAAAAGTTAATTTGGTAACTTTAGAGAGAGAACTCTCAGCTCAAGGATGAGGTCCGAAACCAGATTCCAAAGATGTGGGCTTGGAATCAGGAGACTAAATTAAAGTCCTGCCTCTAATTTTATTAACTATGGACATAGCATTTAGATTCTCTGAGCCCTTATTTTTTTCCATAAAGTGGGACTTATTATCTACATCACTGTATTACCTATATAGTAGAAAGTTATGATTAAAATTAAATTTAAAAATTTTAAATTTAAAAATTAAAATTAAAATGAGATAAAATATGTAAAGCATATACATATGACAATATGTAATCAATTTTTCCTTTACCTAGAGACATATATATTGTTTTGATTTTCCTTGTTTTTATTTTTTAATTCCTTTTCTTTTTTTTCCTTTTTAAAATTAGCCTGTGTGCAAACATCTCTTTGATCTTATTCTCTTCCTCAAATTTTACACTCTTGGTTCTTTTACTGAGCCTTCCGTTCTATGAAGGATCCCCCTTGTCTGTCTGGGTTCTGTCCCTTTAGCTACTGACCCACACAGTCATTGTATTGTATATTTTGGCACCTGTCATTGTCAGTACCCACAGATAGTGCTAGCCTCCAGCTTCTGGTACACGCTGTTCTTTTTGGCATTTCTCTGATTAGTTGTTTTCCTATTCTAAACTTGTCTTTGCATTCTCAGTTATTTCCTTTTTTAACATCAGGCCCATCCCTTGCCTGGACTGTCAAGAAGCTTTTGAAAGAATTTTCATGGAAACAGAATGTATCAGACAATACCGTGCTAAAAAAGGATTTTAGCCTTTTTGCTTTCCTCCTTTCATAATGGGATAAAAGATGAAATAAAATGAAATAAAAGATAATATTAATAATAATAAATTAAGATTAAGAGATAAGAAGTGATTTTTTAAAAAAAAAATATGTCACATAGTCAGCTCTAGGAAAATAAAATTAAGCAGGGGGTTTGTCTTTGAAGATATTTCATTTTTTGAGGTCCAATTTGGACTCTGATGATGATTCCTACCCTCCAATCCCCATTTCCAACTTCTTAATTCCTCCACATGTGACACTGAACTCTCTCTCCCTAAATATTTCATGTCTCTATGCTTAGAGTTCTTTGCACTCACTGAACTTGCTCTCACATCATGTCTTTGTTTGCCTTCCCCATGTTAGATGGTACGACCCCTGATATTGGGCTTTGTACTGCATCTAAACACTGCCTCCCAATAAGAAACACATAATAAATATATGTTGAATTAATGAGTACCCATCCCTAACTTACACCATCCCCATGTACATTTTGCTCTATTCCCTTTGATACCATTATGTGGGTCCTTGACCTAAAGCTTATAAACAGCCCACCTTCATTAAGAGTAATCTTTCCAGATCTAACTTCTCTAGATGGGGAAGATCCAGTAGTGTTCACTGCCCATCCAGAGTTTATCCCTGCTGAACTTTTTTCTCTTCTTTCCCTAATATTAGCTAACTTTTTAAAATGTTTTAGCATTTGCAGAATGACTTACATTTATTTTCTCATTTGATCCTCACAGAAAGTCTTTGGGATAGGCACTATTATTATCCCCATTTTCCAGATGAGGAAATTGAGACCAAGAAGGGTTATACAGCTAATATCTGGAAAAGAATTAAAACCAGCCGTAAGTTTTCTGCCTTATCCACTACAATTCCTACCTCCAATGAAGCTTTATTCCTTTGGTTAAGACTCCTAGTATCTCCCTGTTGATAGATAGATAATCTAATAAACTATATGCAAGGAAAAAATCCTCCATCTCTTTTTAGATAATATGAATTATAACAGTGTACTTCTGAAGACAGTTGTGTTGTTAACTCAAAGACTGAACTGATAAAATCTCACAAAAGTAGGAGAGTAGGTAAGTCCCATGGGAAGAATCAGGGATGCTACTTTTGGACAGACAGTGCTTTGCATCACTTTTCAAAATACAATGTGTAGGTGGGTACTTATCAGATATGGACTATAATAAGCCTCCAAAACACAATAACTTTACCTTCTTTTAGTGGTTTGGTTCTAACGTATTCTCCATTACCCTGAGGAGGGATGTACAAGGAGTATATAATAATAGAATTATTTTCTGAATTGCACATATTTAACCTATATTGGATTGCTTACTATCTTGGAGTGGGGGGAGGTAAGGGAGGAAGGAAGAATAATTTGGAACACAACGTTTTTTTTAAAAAAATGAATGTTGAAAACTACCTATACATGTATTTGGAAAAATAAAATGCCATTAAAAATAATTCTCTTCTGAGTGATATGAAAATACTTTTTCTAGAGCTATTGGACTATTCCTATAATATATAATTAGTAAAAAAAAATTTACACACACAATTCTTACCTGAATTATTTCACTATCTTTGTAAAGCTATTGATTTTAAATTTTCTGAATTAGTACAAAAATGATGATTCTTTGTTTTTATTGATTTAAATAATCATAAATACATAAGTAATAATCATTCAGAAAGCATGATACAGTGAAGAGAGTGCAGAATCTGGGAGATAAGAGATCTGGATTCAAATGTGACTTTTAATAAGAGCAATGTGATCTCTGGGAAGCCTCTAAATCTTATTCAATTTCATAAGACATCTCCCAAGTTAAAAGATAGTTTGAATTTGCTTTGGTGGACAGAATTTCCCACACCAAGAAAATCATACTCCCTTTAATTTCTGTGTGGATTTAAAATTGCTAGCATTGACAAAGATTTGGGGTATGAGAAAGAAAAATGTCAAAAAGGAGATAGTAAACTTAATATGCTTGGAGTATCAGGTTTGTATTGGAATAAATAGATTCTGAAGTCCTCTCTAACTGTAAAATTCTGTAATTTTAATATACTATAAATAATGGTGTTATCTCCAAAATGTCAATATTAAAAACTAAGTCTTTATTAACTTGATGGAGTCTGAACACTGACTCCTTTAAAAAAAATTATGCTTGCTGTTGTAATCCTAGAAATTAAGGAATAAGCTTCACTTGGAAAAGTCATTCCAAAAGCAAGAGTACAAAGGAGAATTTGATATTTTAAGATTTTTTTAAATAATTAATTTTCTCTTTAGAAATTCTGAATCACTTTATAACAAATTGAATGTCTTAACCTGGAGTTATAGGATTATCTTAATAGTTGATTATAATAGAGATTTTCCCCTGACATTGTCTTAATGCAACGTTGGAACATGTATTTTGTGAGAGACTGCATGACATACCACCCTAAAAATAAATTAACATTAGTTTAAATAATAAATGGTTATATTATACTTGACTGATGTATCCCAAGTTAAAGGTAATGTTTATAATACCCATGCAGTTAATGATACCTTAAAAATTAGCCAAATGGACAGAACTTGTAGACATTAAATACTATTGGACTAATGGAAAGTAGGAACAGTGTCTATTCTTGCTCTCATTTTGCTCACTCTTGATAACATTCCTTGCTTTAAATGGTGTTGATATTTTTCAGTTTTTTTCAGTCATGTCCAACTTTTTGTGACTCCATTTGAGGTTTTCCTGGCAAAGACACTGGAGTGGTTTCCCAATTTTTTCTCCAACTCATTTTATAAATGAGGAAACTGAGGCAAACAGTGTTAAGTGATATGGCCAGGGTCACACAGCTAGGGAGTGTCTGAAGCCAGATTTCAGCTCCAGTTTTCCTAATTCCAAGTCCAGCAATTGTTATCCCCATTTCACAAATGAAGAAGCATAGAAGGCCTAGTTAAGCTCTGGACCTAGACCAGGAAGACCTGAGTTCAAATTCATACTCAGACACTTAACTAGCTAAATGATCATAGGTAGTCACTTAACATCTATCTGTCTCACTTTGCTCAACTGTAAAATGGTGATACAGTAGTCCCAACCTCTTCAGGTTGTTTTGAGGATCAAATAGTGTCTGGCCTGTAATGTACACCATATCAGTGCTAGGTATTATAATATGTAGGAGCCTATAACTGTCACCTTTGTCTAAGCATCCACAAACCTGGATTCCTACAAAGCCTGCAGAGTTCTAGCCTCTCCAAGGCAAACCAAAGAACTGAAAGGATTATAATAGACAAGAATGACTCTTTAAAATAAAAAGAGCAATTTTAACATGTAATTTATAGAATTTGCCTCCTTGATTCTCAATTGTGCCACAGAAGTATATGAATATATGAGTATTGACTGGATCTGTAATCTCATTGATATGAATATTCACTTCTCTGGTGCTTCTCATAATCTAGTCAAGTTTTATATAATAAAGGCCTTACTCAAAGTTTTTCATATGTTTGTGTGGCTATCAGTCTAGCACTAAGACTTCCCATATATTCATTATCCCTTGTTCTTGCTATGTGATGGATCCACCTCCTTTTCCCATAATGCATTTCCTTAAAATATCCCCCATATGCTACTTATCACATGTAAGTTGTTGTTGGAAATATGCCATAGCTTGTTTGTGTCCACCATGCATTCTTCTGGGTCGCAGAATCCTTTGATTCTTTGGAGATTGTAGTTCCTAATATTTTCAGCCATCCAATATCTCCAAGAGAACATTTTTATAAAAACAACAACAACAACAACAACATGGGTTCTTGCACAGGGGAGCAGCTTGACATCATTTAAAGCATGGCACAATTTCCCAAATTCATTCCAGCCTGTTCTCTTCTTCCTATTCAATTCCCAGCCCAATTTACTGTCCATCTGTGGTAGCTATCCACAGATATAGGTACTGAAGCACTAACTCAATGGACGAGCCAACCAACTACATGTCACGAACAATAGCCTATCACAATGGGCATTTTTCATTCATTTAATTTTTCCTGTGTGAATTGCCAGGGTGATCTCTTGAGTAATAATGGCATTAAGAAAAAAAAGTTACTATAGTACTCTAAGGTTTGAAGTAATCACATTGTCTCTTTAAAGGGGAGCATCTGGAAGATGGCAGCATCTCAAGGGAGTTTCCCTCATTTGGACCCTTGTAGGGCATCATCATTTATTAGCACATCTATTGGCACATAAAAGCAGGACAGTCTAGTGGATGGAATGCTAAATGTAGAGCCAGAAAGTTAAGGTTTCAAATTCCATCTCTGACACTTCCTCACTATATAACCTAGGTATATCACTCCCTAAATAGGCTGGGATTTAGCGGGATGGGGAGAGTTTTCATTCTGGGAATTCCTCACTCTGACAGAATCATAAATGCTAATTCTTTATACCATGGAGATTTTGGTAATGGTGCTGATGAGGGTGCTTTAGACTTAAGATTTCATCAGTGTAAGTAACTCCCAGTTGGGAAATTCTCTCCACTAAAGCAAATCAATAACTCATATTCTAAAAGAGTTTGCTTGAGGGCATTTAGAAGTTAAGGGATATGTTACAGGAAGGAATTTTTGACTCTTCATCATGCTACATTATGTGTATAGATGTGTGTCTAGTCATGATTATTTTATAGCACCTTTCCAGCGTCTTCCCCTGGAGTCAAGTTTCTAGCTGGTTTCTTCCAAGTGGAAAAAGTAACTAAAGTACACACTGGAGCTTCCCCTAATTCTCTATGAACATTTGTCCTTTTTGTTTTTGAACCATGTCATATTTTAACCAGGTTTGGTTTTGCCAAGTACCAACTGCTTGTCTCCTCACTTACAGATGTGCAAAGAACGACTGATGCTAAAGTACCTTCCCATGAGAGAGTAAATTTGAAGGACTAGTTGATGTTGAAGCTTTTAACTAAGCAAATTGGCCACAGTTCCAATTCACCTCCCTATGAGACTCCAAATAGAAAGTGGAGACAGAATGCAGCCTTTCATGATCAGATTTATAAACGTTATTTGCTTTAGTGAACAGATGTGGTTTTTGAGTGTTTTGGCTATGGAGAAACCAAAGGAGGCAGGGGATATTCCAATTCACATTAAAGTAACATCTGATACCCTTTTACACTTCCTCTTAATGACCCCAGAATTAAGCATGTCCTGCTTAAAAGTATTTATACTCTATTTCAATTGATTATGTAAATTGTAAAGGTTTTCCTCTACTGGTCTCATGCTTGACATGAAATTCCTTTGAATAATTTATAGACTTTGTCCCTTTCAAAAGGAAAAACCTTTTGGTTTGAAAGTAAATGATCATTTTCCATACTATGTAGAGCCTTGGGAAGTAGTAGTGGCTCTGAAATAAGGAAAGCCTCAGTTCCTAACCAATCTCAGAAATTCACTAGCTGTATGACTCTGGACAAGTTACTTAACCCTAAGTGCCTGACACAAACAACAAAAACCAAAAAAGACTTAGACCTAAGACCTTAACCTCTGCCCTATGCAATGTAGCCATGGCCAAATACCCAAACCTCTCTGAGCTTAAGTTTCTTCATGGGCTAAAAGGAATGATAATAAGGACACTTGTCATGCCTGATGCATGGGGTTATTGGGAAGATCAAATAATATAAAATGTATTAATCTGTTTGCAAGCCATTAACTTCCACATGAATTTCAGCTCTTTTTACTGGAACATACAAACAGAATCTGTCCTTGGTTCTCACATTTTTAGGAATTAAAATTGCCTAGGGAGAAAAACGTTTTAAAATATTCTCTCTGGTGCCTGGAGATGATGACATTCTTTGGGGTGGGAGAGATCGACAGGTCAGGGGTACATGATTCTAGATCTTGGTGATCAGGGGCTGTCAGAGGGAATCAAGCACTTCTAAGTGGTGGTCAATTACATTTGCCATTGATCTGCTGAGTAGTTTCTGGAGAGTTAACCTTCATGTGTAAAGCAGAAGAAAGAATATTGACCACAGGGGACTCATAAAAATTAATCACTCTGTTCTGAGCTAGGAAATCCACCAATGTCAGGTTTATAGAGAAACGAAATGCTGTAGCTATTATATGAATACACTTGTGTCATTTATTTCTCATAAAACTTACCATCAAATATTCATCAGTGGTCAAAGTAGAATGTTCTCTTTTAACCTAAGAAATGAAACCTTGGAATGCAGCCTTTGTAAGTGAGCATGAAATCCAACTAACAGGGCTACATGTTTTAACAGTGAGGTCTTTGAGATGATGAAGGATGTTCCCCTGGGAAATGGATGTTGTAAACAAGTCATTCATAGGAGTCAATACTGTGCCAAGAAACTACAACACATTCCCTCAGTGAAAGGGCTGTTTACCCCCTTTTGTCCTTTGAAAATATATTCTATATAATGTGGCTTTGGGATCACAGGCTAAGGTGAGTCACCTTGTAGATCCAAGGACCAGGAGATCATAAACTGTTTCAATCTGGAAAATAATAAATTCATTTTCAATTTGATCTCATTGATCAGTTTGATCATGAATAATACCCTGCTATGAAAGGAATGTTTACTCATATTAATAGAATCTCATGAAGTTTGAAGAATAGAAAAAATATTTTGCTGTAAAAAAAACGATCCTCCTTTCTCTATTGCTCAAAGTCAGATTAAACACGAGGACCTCAGTGCAGCTGTTGATAAATCATTGCTTTTTATTTAGTAAATAAATAAAGGTTTTATCATTTTCAGAGAATCACAGGATTTCAGAGTTGGCAGAGACTTCTGTAACCATCTAGTCAGACTGAAAGAGAATCTTATGTGTAACACAATCAGCAAGAATCATCCAGCCTTGGTTTGAAGTTTTCAATGATGGAAAACTCCATATTATTAAAAAAAAAATCCAGAGCCTTCTACTTTTGGATAGCTTCAATCAGTGCTAATTTCTCCCCTTACATCAAACCTAGGACAGGGCATTGAGGTACAATGGGAAAAGCTTTGACTTTGGAGTACTGGAACTGAGTTCAAGTCTTGACTCAGCCACTTAACTACTTGTATGATTGTGGGAAAGTCATAACCTCTATTGACCGCAACCCCCTCATCTGTAGAGTGAGAAAGGGGCAACCAAGGGACCAGTAAGGTCCCTTCCATCTTAAGATCTGTGTCTATTATTCCATCTATTTTTTTGCCTCTGAGACCAAGAAGAATAAGGACTGCCCTTAGAGATATGTTGGAACTGATTGTTTAACTTTCAATGTAAATATTTATGCTTCAGAAATTGGCAAATGCTATAAGCCTAGATGGAACAGTGGATAGAGCACCAGCCCTGGAATCAGATAGTCCTCAATTAAAATTCTACCTTAGAAACTTACTTGCTGTGTGACCCTAGCCAAGTCACTTAATTTCTGTTTATTTATCTATGAAATGGAGATAATAACACCTACCTCTCAGGGTTGTTGTGAAAATCATCTGAGGTATTTGTAAAAGCACTTAACAGTGCTTGGCACAACATAAGCTCCATATAAATATAAACAATAATTTATTAAGTTAGAGCTTGATCTTAATCATCTAGATTTAGGAAAGTGATGGAAGATGGCTTAACGGTACAAATTAAACTTAAAACTATGCCATGAGTACATTTTTTTTAGGGAGGTCCAGTTGTTAAATATTTACCAGCAGACTCCTACATTGCCTTCTTTAACATGGTAGTCTCTTAAAGTGTGACTGATGATATCCTGACATAGCTGACTAGATGAATACAAAGAACCTACAATCTGTTGGTGGTAATGTCTACAGAACTTATGGAATTAATTCTGTAATTCCAATATTTCCTTACAGTCCTAAAACTTTCTCATATCCTTATCAAAGAACTTTAAGAATTCAAAAGGAGCCTTAAAGGTTATCTAGTCTAACCCCTTTGTTTCATATATGAGAAATCTGAAATCCACAGAAGTCTAATGGCTTGTCTGAGGTGATATATGTACCAAGTTTCAGAGCTCAGTCAAACAACAAACATTTATTAAGTACTTATTATATCTTCAGTACTTCCAAGCCAGGTCTTCTGATTCTAAAGCTAATATTCTTTTCAGCACATCATACTGTCTCTCTTTGAAAATGATGATATGAATATGACAGCTTGAATCATATATCTATGATTTTGTTTCTCAAACTGGTGACTCCTTAAATTCCAGCCCTTTTCTGCTGATGGCACCAGCATCCTATGAGATACCAGGTCTCAACATCTCGAAATCTTAGGTTATCTTTCTTCTTCCTAATGACTCCTCCCAATTTAATCACATGCCAAATCCTATCACTTCTACACTGACATCAACAATATCATTTATATTTCTCTTTCCATAACAAAACATATCTCCTTCCAGCCAAGTCATTATCATCTCTTGTCTTGGCCATTGAGGGGACTTCCAACTTCCAGGCTCTTTACTCCTTGCTAATCCATCATTCATGCAACTGTGGAATTAACTTTCCAAATTTAATGTCTGACCAACTTCTCAGTCATTTCCCAGTTTGAAACTTTCAATGACTTCCAATTTTCCAAACTGTCACCTGTAGACTTCTATATTCTAGATTCCTGACTCATAGGCCAACTCTTATACAATATAGTCCAGAGTAATCAATTTAAAATAAGGAATTGTGTAATGTCTCTATTAAGATTTCCATTGAATGATTCAAATTATGTTTTGGTGCCTAAAGGTGTAAGTTTTAGTAATTTGTGATCATATGGAATATTTCTTCTCATTATGGGATAAAATGATATCTTGCTCTTGCCTCTATACTTAAAGGAAACAAGGGAAAAGCAAAAGAGAAATTCTCAGGGACTTGGCTTAAAGGAGGAGAAAAATGAGGATGAAACCTTCCTTTATACATACACATACACAATTTATCTTACCAGCCTCCTTCATTTCCACGGGGTAGGTACATATTTAGAGATAATTCAGCACATAGTGTTAGAATCATTCTGGAAAACAATTATGAAATCTATGAGAAGTTACTAAAACTGTGTGTACTTTTGACCAGCAACTCCACACCAGGGCATATATCCAAAAGATATCAAAGATAAAATGGGGGAAAGGACTCACATATAGGAAACTATTCAAAGAATCATTTTTTTCCTGTGGGAGAAAAACATTGGGAAAAAAATAGTGAGTGTCCATTGATTAGGGAGTGGCTGAACATACTGCTGTTTATGAATATATAAGAATAAGACTACATTCTGCGAAATGACAAAAATAAGAAATTCAGAGAAGGATGGGAAGATTTGTAGGATCTAATGCAAAGTGATGTAAATGGAACCCAAAAATAATACAACAGTAATAATGTAAATAAAAATCAAACTGGAAAGTAATGATTAATCTTTCCCAGAAGAACAGATGATGAAACACATCTCCTTCTTCTCTGTAAAGGATGAACTGGGGTGAGAATGTGGGTACAGAAGATTCCATATGCTGTCAGATGTTGTTGCTATGTCATTTGGTTTGTTTAACTGTTTGTTTTTTGTTACAAAGTCTGGTTTCCTGTTGGAGAGAGGGCATATTGGGAAATTACTGGTATAACAAGAAGAGACTGAAGTAAAACTTTCTGTCTAAAAAAAAGAAAAATCATTTTTCTACTTCCCACACATTTGGGAAGTGAGCATTTTTCTGTATCTCTATAAAACCTGAAATTTGGGCTATTTCCTTTTCCTAAGATAGCTACTGCTTTCAGTAGAAAGTAAGCTCCCTGAATACAGTGACTCTCCCATTTCTGTCACCCTGTACTCAGAAAGCACAAAGTACCCATTGCCAGGCACAGAATAGGTACTTAAGAAATACTTGTTGAATTAAATCATGTTTTCACCAGATCCATTCCTAACTCTGCTTCCTGCCAAACACAATCAATAATCTTTTGTAGTCTTTGTTCTCTATTCACTGGATCTCTGGGAATCCTAAAAAATATTCAAGGAAACCACTGTAACTGACATGATTGATAATAAGCAAATTGCAGATGATTGTGAAAAATACAGCTGACACTACTCTCTGGCAACAGGATATAAACTGCTTGCCATTTGACACCCATTTATAACCAACTCCAAGACTGCATAAAAGAATGCTCCAGTATTGGAAAAATGCCTGAATCAAAAAAGAAGCCTTGACTCCTATAAAGTATTTATTGTAAATTAAAGTACATGATATACTACTAATTACACATGAGAAATTAAGTCAATTCATTATTAGTAAATCCCTCTTAAAGCAGATTTGAATAAATTTCATTTTAATAAGCCTCATTTTTAAGATTTTCTTTTCAAACAATCTCAAAACACAGTCTAGGCTTTTGTCACAGTTTTAGCATATGAAGAAATCTCTGTTAGGAAATTGGCCATTTGTGATGGACCCAGAGACTATAAGGGTTGTTGCCCAGACATACTAGACTATCACTCAGAAGGTCTTTGTTTCTGTTTACTTGGAATTACTGATCTTCTGGGACATTTCCCACAGTTAAAAGTTATCACTTTCATTTTGGAAGCTACAAAAAACATGAAGGCCCTAGGGCCAGAGTTTATGAGTTCTGCTGATGCATTAGTTCTGCAGAAATTTGATTAAAATTTCTCATAGATAGATCATTTTCACAAAACATGTTACATTTTAATGCTTGTCATTAGAAAATGCGCTTACTTGTAATCTGGGCTTTTAAAACACATTTTTTATTTTAATTTTATTTTATCAGTTAATTCAGATTTATTTGCTCTCTTCAACTCTTCCCCCCACCAATAGAAGGAAAAAGAAAACAAGACCTTTATAGCACATATGCATAGTCAAGATAGAGAAAATCCCCAAAATGTATTTTCTGTTCTGTACCTTGTATCTACCACCTCTGAGTCAGAAGGCAGATAGCACTCTTCATCAGTGATCCTCTGCAAATGTGGATGGTCTTTGTGGTGATCAATACTCCTAAATGTTTCCAAATTATTTGTATATGCAATGTTGTTGATGTCATCTATGATGTGGGGTCTGTCGCCAAACAATGGCAGGCACCAAAAGTTAGAGTTTGGTCATGTGAAGAATTCACAATGGTCATTCTCTTTGGCAAAAGGTAGGTTTATTTATGGAAAAGGATACAGAGAAAATGAAGGAATAAAATAGATACTGGAAATGGTAAATATGAAATAGAGTGGGAGAGCATATAAAAGACAAGTCCCCCAGAGGAACTCACAGTTACCCAATAGAAAGGGAGCACTCTATGAGGGTAGGGCATGCCCTTAGATGGCAGGTTAAATTCTAAAAGGGATTTAGCACCCTAAAAGAGTCAGTTGCTTGTCAGCAGGAGAAGTGGAGTTGAGAAACTGGAATTAGGGGAGATACCATGTAGCATGAGGGAAGGAGAAAGTCACCATGAGGCAGAGTGGCATGGCAGGCTGATCCAAAAGAATATAAAAGGATGGGATAAATCACAAATAGGTTTTATAGGGAAAATTTTAACCTCAGGAACACAACTGGGATTTCTGACAAGTCATGGCAAGGTGAGACTACACCAGACCTCCACAGAGGATGAGTCTCAGGAATTTGACATAACATGGATTTCAGACTGGACCACCTCCCTAAAGAGTGGGACCATGGAGCTAAACTGATCTCTATCAGAACCTTCTGCCTGCTTGCCTCAGAGATCAATTCTTTAGTTTCTTTTGGTCTAGAGCAATATTCGAGGTCTCATCAGTTGCTATTTTGTAAATTATTCTCCCAGTTCAATTGACTCTGAATTAGTTCATATTATTCTTTCCAGGATTCTATAAAAACAATCCCTTTCATCTTTGCTTAAAACACAATTGCATTGCATCACATTCACATACCGTGATTTGTTCAGTCATGTTGATTTTTTTTAACTAGTGGAGGGCACATTCTTATGAGTAATTCTATTTAATAAACATTTAAGAAAAACACCTATTACATGCCGGCTCTGCATTAGATGCTGGGAACACAAAGAAGAATGCTACAGTCCACACCTTCAATAAAGGAACTTTATTTGAGCTTTTAGAGATTTCCCTGTGGGTTGATATTGTCCATTAAAAATACTTTGTTCTGTCAGCCATGAGTCTAACAAATTGTGAGTTCCTGTAAGTCAGGGATTATCTTTTGCCTTTCTTTGTATCCCCAGCCCTTAGTGCAACATCTGGCACATAGTAGTATCTTAATAATGCTTATTAAAAAAAGGACAATTCTACCTAAATTAATCTACTTGTTCAGTGCCATATTAGTCAAACTGCCAAGAAATTACTTTATAGAGCTAAAAAAAAAAGGCCAAGAATTTCAAGAGAATAAATGAAAAAAATGCAAAAAAGATTGCCTAGCTGTATCAGACCTAAAATTATATTATAAAGCAGCAGTCATTAAAACCATTTGGTACTGTCTAAGAAATAGAGCAGTAGATCAGTGGAATAAGTTAGATTCACAAGATACAATAGTCACTGACTAAAATAATCTAGTGTTTGATAAACCCAAAGAAATCAGCTTCTGGGATAAGAACTCATTATTTGACAAAAATTGCTGGGAAAACTGGAAAATAATATGGCAAAAACTAAGCATTAACCAACACCTAACACCTTATTTACCAAGATAAACTTGAAATCGGTTCATGATTTAGACTAAAAGGGTGATATTATAAGAAAATTAAGAGAACATGGGATATTCTACCTGTGGAGAAGAGAGAAATTTATAGCAAAGAAGAATTAGAGAACATTATGAAATGCAAAATGGATAATTTTGATTATATTAACCTTAAAAGTTTTTGTACAAACCAATACGATCGAAATTAGAAGGGAAGCAGAAAACTGGGGGAAAAAATTGCATCCAGTGTTTTTGATAAAGGCTTCATTTCCAAAATAATATATGGAGAATTGACTCAAATTTATAAGAATGCAAACCACTCCCCAATTCATAAATGGCCAAAAGATATGAACAATTTTCTGATGAAGAAAGTAAAGCCATTTTAGTCATATAAAAGAAGCTTTAAATTACTACTGATTAGAGAAATGCAAATTAAGAAAACTCTGAAGTACCATTTCACACTTCTCAGATTGGCTAAGATGACAAGACAAGATAATGATAAATGTTGGAGGGGATATAGGAAAATGGGACACTAATACGTTGTTGGTAGAATTGTGAACTGATCCAACCATTCTGGAGAGAAATTTGGAACTATGCCTAAAGGACTATAAATCTGTGCTATAAAACCCCTTGATACAGCAGCATCTCTACTGGGTCTGTATCCCAAAAAAAAAATCATTAAAAAAGGGAAAAGGACCCATATGTGCAAAAATATTTGTGGCGACCTTTTTCATAGGGACAAGAAACTGGAAACTGAATGGATGCCCATCAGTTGGGTAATAGTTGAATAGGTTATGGTATATGAATTTAATGAAATATTATTATTCTATAAGAAATGATGAGCAAGCTAATTTCAGAAAAGCCTAGAAAGATTTATGTGAAGTGATGCTAAGTGAAGTGAGAAGAATTAAGAGAACATTGTATACAGCAACAACAAGATTATGTGAGGATCAATTGTGATGCACTTGGCTCTTTTCAACAATGAGATGACTAAAAACAATTCCAATGGACTTGTTTTTTTTTGTTGTTGTTTTTAAATTCCAATAGACTTGTGATGGAAAGAGCCATCCACATACAGAGAAATGTGGAAACTGAATGTGGATAAAAACAACTTTTTGTTGTTATTATTTATTTGCTTGATTTTTTTCTCATTTTTTCTCCTTTTGATCTGATTTTTCTTGCACAGCATGACAAATGTGGAAATATGTTTAGAAGAATTGTACATGTTTAGCCTATATTGGATTACTTACTGTCTGGAGGAGAGGGGTGGGAGAAAGAAAGGGGGGGGGAATTGGAACACAAAGTTTTACAAGGATAAATGTTGAAAATTATCTTTCCAAATATTTTGAAAAATAAAAAGCTATTATTATTTAAATAAATAAATGCTTATTGACTATCATTCAGTTCATGTTTCTCCACTTTGTCCACAAAGATATAGTAAAAGTTTTGCTTAAATCTATGTATCATGAATAGAGACATTACTAGTCTAAAAATTTTCCCCCAGAAGAAAAGTCTTACTTTGGCATAATCAAATCCAAATTAATTCTTAGTGATTATCTTCTTCTAAGTGTACATAATTAACTGTGGAATTTTACTGAAGAGTATTGCCAAAGTGGAGAACAAACTCAAGCTCATCAGTATATAATTTCTATAACTTGCCTTTTGAAAAATTGTGAATTTGTCCATCTGCTGTCTTTTTGCAGCTAGGTGGCACACTGGATAGACCACTGGGCTTGGAAACAGGAAATTCATCTTCATGAGTTCAAACCTGACCTGTGATACTTACCAATTGTGTGAGTTTGAGCAAGTCACTTTGCTTCAATTTCCTTTTCTGTAAAATGAACTGGAGAAGGAAATGGCAAGCCATTCCAGTATCTTTGCCAAGAAAATCCCAAATGGGGTCATATAGAATCAGATATGAGTAAAATG
The DNA here is from genome assembly GCA_023553655.1 of Myrmecobius fasciatus. Classification (NCBI taxonomy): domain Eukaryota; kingdom Metazoa; phylum Chordata; class Mammalia; order Dasyuromorphia; family Myrmecobiidae; genus Myrmecobius; species Myrmecobius fasciatus. The sequence goes on from JAJPUD010002071.1 coordinate 283,852, forward strand.
ACACATAAACAAAGTATTATCTACTATCTATATTTTTTCTCACTACTTCTACAGATGTTCATTGATGGTGAGAATTTTCCCACCATCTCTTACACACTATAATAAAATTAAAAACCTGTACTAATACCTTCTTCTTTTAAAAAAAAAGTTAGATTGTAGAGTGAGGTTATAGGTAGGTTCCTCCCCCCTTCAGAACATATATAAAATTAACAAAGACATTCTAGAAATTGTAGAAGGATGAGATCTTTTTGTGAAATGGATGGTTGAAATATGTCTTCCTTGTTATTTCATAATATATTTCTTCATTGCTAAGATATTTCATTTCTTTAGGTAATTTTTATTACACACTTGGAAAGACTTGAGTATTCCTTAAAAACACATTTTAATATATTGTAATAATCTTGGGCATTAAGGCACTATTGCCTTTTTATACAAAACAGATGTGCGATTCTTATAGTGTTCATGGAAATCTTCATCTAGGACAGCCTTGATTGATATCTGGAGCATGAGCAGAACTTGTTTCCTTTTCTTCTCTAATTCTACAATCACAAGACCAAATGGAGGCGAGTCATATGAGAATCTCCATCTCTTCTGTTCTTTCAGTCCTCTTTGGGCAGATAAAATTTAAACCAATCCTTTCCACTGAATATTGAATAGAGGCTATGGAGATTTATGACTGGTGTCAGATGAATTAAAGCTTCTGTTGTTATCTCTTATCCTGGGTTTAAGCAACATCAGAAGGGACATTATGCTAGGATGCTGGACTGCACATTCAGAGACTTTGTAATCACACAGTCAGAACTGATATCCAAATACAGTAAAAATAAACATGCATGCATTATTTTTTCCCAGAAGTAGTCCAGTGGTCTTGACAGCAGATAAAGCCAGCTTTGTAACAGATATCAAGTTATTTTAATCCTCTTATGTCACCCCTGTCTTCCAGATCAGCTTGGTCAAATGGCTTACGATTTGTTAATGATACATTCTTCATATGCTTTCTTATTTGATGTCTCCTATGAAATTCATAAATTCTGCATAAAAAGTGAGAAAGCCTGGAACACATATGTTCTCATTTCAAAGGTATGCTCTAAGTTTTTTCTATAATCCACAGTATAAAATGATGTATTTAATCATCTCATTCTTGAGAAACTGCTTTTTTCTTTTTATGTTATAAATACAATAGATATCCTAACCATTTCTCTCTGCTTATTCAAATAGAGAAGTTTATAATGTGGAGTTCCAGAATGAAAAAAAAAAAAAACTTCCCCTCTGGCAATGTGAAAAAGGAAAGGAAACAATCATCTATATAAATTTATAACATAGAGTGTAAAAGATTTGCTTTAATATTAGGAGAAAGTGATATTTTGGGCTCAGAATTATGCATTCATTATGGAAATAGATAATGTATCTGCATAAGAAGTTAAAGGAGAGAAACAAAAGACAATTGACAAAATGTGTTTATTAAATCCTACCAAATGTCCAACCTATTTTTTTTGTTCCTTGGTCCAAAATACTTGTCAACCAAAAAGTTGTGTGTCCTACCTGGGGGCCCATTGAGTTTGAATCTTAAGATCATCAGAATGCAATTTTCTGTTTATATGCAGTATATTATTCCTCCAGAGACAGAGGGGAGATAAAAATGAAGCTTCTTTCAGTCCAGGAGTTCACCAATTCATCTGCATCCAGAAGGCAAAGGCCTTTTGGAAATAATCATTACATTGTCCTTTTAACATTAAGAAACTACAATACTCTCATTTGTTTTTATGGTGTCAGAGATTTATCCAACAATAATCGCTGCAGGCAGAGGGAAAGAAATATACCCATGTAAATCTGATTTTGAAAGCTTTCCCACAGGGAAATGCAAAAATGGAGAGCATATGCACAAAATCATGAATTAGTATGTGTATTATTTAGATCATACTTGAGAAAATGAAAATCAAATAAAATAGGTTTCTTTCCTCAAGAGTTTAAGATCCATGTTTCTAAAATGTTCTTATCTACATTTCAGGTACCCATAGCTAGTACACCAGGTCCTGTCTCTGGGACTCCCCAGATTCACCTGTATTTCCAAAGTTGTTGTTGTTGTTCTTTGTCCTTCATTTTCAAAAAGGACCAGTGACATGATGAGAGTGATGTCTTGATTTGTGACTGGATTGATTTAAGTAAGGCAGAACTGAACAAAGTTGTGGGACTGATTCTCTCTTCCAGAGTCATCGGAATCCAGGAACAAAACAAAAATCAAGATGACTGGTGATGGACCAAGATTCAGGGGGATAATCTCAACATCTTTGATATTTTCCCAAAGTTGTAAAAATGCCAGAAGTTTAAACCCCATGAAATTAAATCACAGTGTAAGCCCCTCAATCACTTTACAATGCTTGCCAATTTTTTGTCCTATTCCCTAACTCCTCAATAATCAGGATAAAAAGAATTTTAGTCCTCTTGATTTACTAATCATTTTTCAGTGATGCAAATATTCCAACAAACCCCTACATTCTCTACTATGATCATTTCCAATTTCAGCCAAGGCCAATTGTCTTTAAACTGAATCCTGCCACTTTTTGCTGTCCTTAGTGCATGCATATTGGTCAATCTAATTAGTTGATAAGATGGGCACCAGATCAACCCTCCTTTTTTCATCCAGTCTTATCTGAGCTCTGAAATTATTTTAGGAAAAATAACTAAATATTGGTTTGCCTGAAACTCATTGCCAACATTATTTCCTTTCCCCAACATCTACCTCAGTACTGGGCATATAGTAGGCACTTCAAAAAAGTTTGTGGCCTATTGTCAACCCCAATTAACACCAGTTTTTTTTTTTTTTGGCTTTCTGAATCTTAGAATTATTTTAACAGGTAATTCTAGCATCCTGATCAAATTAAAAGAGAGTAGAGGTGAATCAAGACCAACATGGCATGTGGAGATCAATGGCCATAGCAGTGGTGACCGTGGCAAAGAGATACCTGGTCCAGCTCACTTCTATTCACCAGAGTTGGACTCAGGGAACAATTACAATAATGAACTACTTTAGTCTTAAGACTCACAAAATCATAAAACTGCAGAGTTAGAAAGGAGTAATAGGCTATCTAATTCAATTTATAGTTGATCAAAATGTCTTCTACAACATGGTGCAATGGAAATAGCAGCTCATATCATAACCCTGCCATTTACTACTTGTGTGGCCCTGAAGCATATTGTTTTATTTCTGATGTCTGATCTTCTTTCAAATTAGTGGCTGAGGGGCAGCTAGGTGGTGCAGTGGATAGAGCAACAGCCCTGAAGTCAGGAGGACCTGAATTCAAATCTGATCTCAGACACTTAACATTCCCTAGCTGTGTGACCCTGGGCAAGTCACTTAACCCCAATTTCTTCAGAAAAAAAAAGGCAGAAACAAAAACAAAAACAAATTAGTGGCTGAAGTAGATAACCTTTTAGCACTAAATCTAAATCTATGTTCCAATTATGATCCAACATTCCAGCAAGTAGTCCTCTGTCTGAAAATCTCCAAAGTGGGAAAAGATTCTATTCATTTGCTTTTCAGTTGAACAGCCTAGGAATTTGTAGATGTTTTTTGGGCCCAGATTTACCTTCATATTTTATGCTTACAGTAAATCTCAAAACTCAGCATTGGAATTGTTGTTGCTAAGGATGTATGGACTTTAGGACTTGACATTTCATAATTTCTATTTCTGAAAAGTACTGTGATAGTACAAGGCAAAAAACCATCAAGTTTAAAGCATGGAGTCTGGTCTTAATTGTAAACACAAACAAGCATATATACACATGAGCACACACATGTAAACACATATATGTAACAGCTCATCTAAGGAAATATGTGTAGGCAATGTGTATAACTACATGTATGTGTAAAAATATGTAACATGTTGAAATTTAGATGTACAAATTCATGTTGTAAAATATGTGTGTAAATATATTTGTATAACTGTCTTTGCAGATTTTAAAATGCCACGTAAATGATAGCTTTTATTATTAGAAGTTTATATAATAAATTTAATATTTTCCATTGTAAATTTATATATTTTGGACCTGGAATTTTCTCATCACTCAGACAAACATGTCAGGAATACATAGCCATAGATAGACATTTTTTCCCTATTATTGTACAACATATCATGTGAAATAATTGTTAGATATAATTAGCTATTTAGATAATTGCTGTCCTCTTCAGCTGACAGGTGGAAAAATGGAGTCATCTCAAGAGACAAGTCATGTTTGCTTGAGATAAAAAATGTCAACCACATTGTAATATTTAGGTCAAAATATTTTTCCCTGTTCTGTTTAACTTATTTTCACAGAATACAATGAAACATGAAGGAGACAAATAATCAGCATGCTTGCCCTTCTCTTATGACCTCAACAGTTTACTAAGTCACACAGATTATATACCAAGACATTGTTTACTTTGCTTCATTCTAAACCAAATGCAAATTGGGGATCTGTTGTTAGATGGGTTACAGTGAATCTTTTCAGTAGATCAAGCACCCAAATGGAAGTTAGTACCTGTCTCTTACTACCCGGTTTGGAAAGTGCCATTGCATGTTTCCTTTAATAAGATTTATAATAGAGTGTTGGATGAAACAGTGCATAATATTCTATGTCAAGTTCCCATGGTCTGGAGACCAGACTTGTGAAAAAAATGCCAGTTTTGAGATAGACTGATCCCTCTTTTGGAGGGACAGCTGAACTCAGTACATATATCCATTATTCAATTTTAAGGCCATATTTGAAGAATCCAGTAACAGACTATTCTTCTAAACTCATGCAGTTACTTGTCTATCCTTCCACTCATCAGTACAGATGGCCATTGACAGCTGGCAATAACTTTGCTCACTAAAGAGTAAAGCTTGCTAATGTGCAACAACTGTTACGTCAGTTATAAGGCATTCACAAGAACAAGGAGAGACACTTGGGCTAAATTAAATTGTTACAACTCTCTCTCTCTTAAACTTCCCTCATTCTCCAGTATGACAAACAAGAATATTTTTTCAGACAAGAATATTTAAAGATAAATATATTGCATGGTTTGTTTGATTCATTTATTCAACTCAATTCATGCTTATATTTCCTCTAGTTTACTTTTTGAGATTGGGTAAGGCAGTGGGGATGGAGAATGTTAACTGTGTAGATCTTGTGATTTATTGAACATCATCTACAAAATGAGTGATGGAGCTAAGAATAAAATGACTGACTCTTCTGATTCCAGATGAGTATTTCTTCCATTAGACCTTCTCACAAAAGTGAAATTAGAGAGAGAGAAAGTTGTGGACTTGCTAAAGAAATCCAGCTGTTACAAGTTTTATATTTATTTGATACATAAGCAGTGGGGACACAAAGAAAAAGTCCCTTCCCTCAAGGATTTTATGTCACAGATGGGAAAACAACATATACACATATGATTAGCTATATTATAAGTAGAACCATGTGGGTATATTTTTCCAGTTAGTAAGACAACAGAAGTAATATTTGCAGTAACATTTGACTTTTGTAACAGGGCAACAACTGTCATATATGTATATGTATGTATACATATATGTATGTGTGTATGTATGTATGCATACACCCAACCTACATAATTCCCTGGAAGGACATAAATCGTCTGAGGGCAGAGGCAATTTTGCTTTTGTCTTCATATCTCTAGTAGACTGTTATAGAGTAAAGTAAGTAAAGGACTTGACATATCCCAGGTATTTAATAAATGTTTGTTGATTGCTTGATCTTTATACTTTATATTATTGGGTTTCTTTTTCTCATACATCCTTTCTTCTAAATATATTACTCCACAGAAATACCATGGTATAGATTCATTTAGAACCTCTCAGATATTGATTACAAAACTTTAAAACTGTGTGGCTTCCCAGCCTCAGGCTCTCAAAGAGATCACATGAGTAAGTGTGCAGGAAAAACATCTCAAACTCAATAGAAAACTCCCCAAAGAGGTAAAGTAGAAAATTATTGATCCAGAAACAGATGAATCACCAATACCCAGTGTAAGACTTTGGCTATGAGCTTCCCTCTTCTAGATTCTATCTACTGTTAAAATGAACTTTGATGTTAAGTAGAAGAACTATACAATCTACTGTTTTGTTACCAAAGAGTATCCCGTAAAATAAATGTATCCTTAACAAAAAAAGATTTAGGATTCATCTAGAGGAAAATATACGTGTAATTAGGCAGAGTCCAACCTCTGCCTAAATGTTGGTGATTTTCCTAACTGTTGTCTAGGAGCAATTATGACTGAACTCATAATTTTTGGTTAAAATATATTCCCTAAAGCCAAATAGAAAAGAACCATATGGATTTGGGGAGTCGATATGTTGTTTCCCAGGCTTAAAATGAGCTGTTTATTGAAACAGGATGTTACTGTTGTTGAGTTGTTTTAGTTGTGTCTAACTTCCATGACCCCATTAGGGATTTTCTTGGCAAAAATATTGGAACAGTTTATATTTTCTTCTCCAACTCATTTTATAGATTAGAAAACTAAGGCAAATGGGGTTAAGTGTTTTGCCCAGGGTGACAGAGCTAATAACTGTCTGAAGACAGATTTGAATTCAGAAGATGGGTCTTTCTAACTCGAAGCCCAAAACTTTATCTACTATAGCACCTAGTGGTCCTAACAGGGTGTTGCAATCCTCCTAATGTCATTGACTTTTTTTGAGAATGAAAGACAAACAATAATAACAACCAATGAGATCAAAACTAAAAATATCACTATCCCATTTTATCAGTAAAGGAAATGGAGGTTAGAAGGGTTAGGTCATTTGCTCATGGTCACAAAACTAGAAACTACCTGAGGCACAATTCACATCCAGATCTCCATAATTCTCAGCCCAGCACTTTATACATTTTGTGTTGCCTCTTTTCCTACTATCAAGCTCTTTTCCAACTTATATGTTTCTCTTAATGACATCATAATTCTTACCATGCCTCAAGTTTGAAACTTCAGGGTTAACCGTGGTTCTTTTCTTTTTGACACATCCCACATCCAATAAATTGCTAAACCTTACTGCCTTGACTCCTTGGTTTCTTTTGTGGTTGTTGTTGTTGCTAGTCTTTTTCAGTCATGTCTGACTCTTTGGGATTCCATTTGGGATTTTCTTGGTAAAGATACTTTAGTGGTTTGCCATTTCCTTCTCCATCTTATTTTGCAAATGAGGAAACTGAGGGAAAAGGGTTAAGTGAGTTGGCCAGGGCGACATAGCTAGTAAATATCTATGGTCAGATTGGAATTCAGCAAGATGAGTCTTCATGACTCCAGGTCCAGCACTCTATCCTCTTAGCCATCTAGCTGTCCCTTAGTATCGTTTATACATTTCTAAACAGAGAATATATATTTGTATGTTGGAGGAAGGGAAAATTTAGCTGCAAATATCTTGACAATTTAGATATTAATAACTGGGAGAATCAGATTATCTTTTTCCTTTCCTTTTCTTCCTTCTTTTCCTTCCTCCCTTCTTTTCCTTCCTTCCTTCTTTTCCTTCCTTGCTTCCTTTTTTCTTTCTTTCTTTTTTCTTTTCTTCTTTTGCTTCTTTCTTTCTTTCTTTTCTTCTTTTTCTTCCTCCTTTACCTCCTCCTCCTTCTTCTTTTCTTCTTTCTTCCTCAGCTCTATAGTTGAGTTTCAAAGGAATCTTTGGAATGAGGAAAATTTTGAAAAAGTCTAAGGGAAAAGATAGAAGTGTTAAATTATTTGGAATAAATTAGGAAAAAATTAAGAATGCTTGAAGCCAAGACTGTATTTGTAGGGTTGGGGTTATTCTTAGTTGGATAGGGTATGGACCAAAAAAATGCTTTTATGATCCAAATATGATGATTTGGCGTATGCTTATTATAGTCAGGAGGAAACTGAAGGAAGTGATGAAAAGGAAATCCCATTTCATTGTCATTACCATTTGTTTGACTATTTTACATTTTGTGGCAAACAACAAACAATCTTTTTCTCTCCAAATTTATCCAGGCATTTTGTGCAAGATCAAAAAGGCTGAAGATGAAAAATTCTGATTCCAGACTTTTGGGCTGCTGGCATCTTCTAAAAAGAGAGAGACTTGTGCTTGCATTCATTTAAGTGAAAGGCATTAAGAAGTAAATCATAGGAAGACTGAAATGGAAACTTTTCTAAAATCAAAAATGAAATTTGTCCCTATTTCAAAACTGGTAATATTTCATGCTGTGGATTTGATCATTACAGAATAACATTATAATTAATAAGTAGGAATGTAAGCTCATTAAGGAGAGGGAACTGTCCATATCCTTAGCAGCTACCATCTGCTTTACACAGAATACAAACTTAACAAATACCTGTTTAATTGGATTGAAGAAAGGAAAAATTTTTGGAGAAGTTACCCTTTTCATTTATTGATTAAAATACACTAAACATGAAGTGATAAAGCACAGTTACTGACATACTGGGAATCAAAAATATATAAATTGCAAATTCTATTTTTTTGTTTTTTTAAATCTCAATATCTTCTGATACTTATCTACCCTTTTCAAAATCAACTATTGAAGTATAGACTAAATGTATCAGATGAACATTGAGAATTTCTTCACTACGGAAGTGTGAATGTCTGGTATACTTTTAATTATTTAAACAGATTGGATTTTTTTTCAAATCATGTAGAAATTTGGATACCCAATCAAAAAATTTCATAATGAATTCCCTTAAATTTGCTGAGTGAAAAATAAAATGATTTATCTGTGTTGGAATCATGTATTTAATAATGTTCTCCTTTGATGCCTCACCATGACATGGCCAGGAGTCTGGGTCCTTGAAGGCTAATACAGTGTAGTTCAAACTCTGACTAGCTGGACTCGGGTTAGAAAGGTTTGACAAACAGTTTGGCATATCTGCAACCTGAGAATCGGCTTAAATAAGTTCAGAAAGACTCCTCACTAGGTTGGCTTCTTACACAGAAACACACATACACACACACACACATACATACACACACACACCATGAAAATATATACTCCAAGAAAGTCATTGATTAAAAAAAAGGAGACACTCTATATAAACCAAAATTTATAACAGTGCTTTTTGTGGTGGCAAAGAACTGGAAATAAAGTAAATTTCCATTGATAGGAAAGTTGAGGTATAAACATAATGGAATATTTCTGTGCCATGAGAAACTTATTACAAATGATTCTGGTTTTTCTCCAGCTGAAGAAGTATAGAACATGAGAATATTCATAACTTCATTTTCTCCTTATCTAGAAGTCAGATTTCCCACAAATTTTAACCATATAGGACAGAATCACAAAATCTACTTGCTTTATAGGAAACATGAAGGCATTGTCCAGACAATTATGTATAAAATAAGACAGTACATTAGAAAGGGAAAGGTAGTAGTTGAAGGAAAGAATAGAACTATCAGTATAAAAGATCAAAGGTATTTACTGTGAAGACAAATAACAAGTACTACCTCAATAGCTCTACAGATCACCAAAGTATATCATTAGTAATGGGTCTAAAATGATGGTCCTTCTTCATAAAGAAAAAGATTAAACTATGTTGGATATTAGTTGTTTAAGAAAGTAGCAAAATATAAGACACATTTAATAAACATTCTATCAAAATGGAAAAAATAAAATTATTTCAATATTAATAATACTAAATTTAGTTAGAAAATTACCATGAGGAAAACTTTATTCACCAATAAAGCTGAAAAAACAAGACATTTTATTGTATTACATAACTGGTATAATAAATGAGCAGTAATTGACATTTGTTTTCATAGCTCACCTTTCATTCAAAAACTTCAATGACCTTGCAAGACATTACCTAATTCACCAGTAAAGAAAGTAAATAATAAGCATTATTATCTCTCTTATTGACAGATAATTATCTGACTACTTGAGTTTAATGTCTTAAACTAAAGCCCATCAAATCTTTTAAGACCATTACATAAATGTCAATGACATACTAAAAAATTTGAAACTCATACATTGCCATTTTGAATTTTTCATTTTAGCTTAAAATGCCTTACCTGAAAATTGGGGGGAGTGAGAATCATCATTATGACCCTAGCTATGTAATTTTTTCACCTCAATTAAGTTGAGACCATGACATATCAAAATTCTGTACATGAATTTGCATGATATCTAAAGGTTATAGAATATTTCCCTTGCTAATAGAAGTGGGTAGAATTCTTAAAGGAAAAAATTATTCTTCTTTTAAAATATGAATAAAGGTCAGTTGAGTAATTTATGCATCTATAGTGTCTATTTTCTACATTTTCTGTGGGCATCAAAGTACTTTTTTCCTTGGAGTATCACCTGACAGTACAGATTCTTAAATTCTTCCAAATGTCATTTCGACAGAGTTTATTACTTTTTTTCAGTTTGATCTCTCAGTTTTAGGCTTTTCCAAAATTTCCCAAAATTTGAGGTAAGTTAAGGAAGAAAACTAGTATTACACATCATAAGAATTTGGAAAAGTGATAAAATAAATTTAAGTGAAAGTGAAATTGTCTGTCTTAAAAGATTTTGGAAAATGAGTTCCTGCAAACGCAGAAATTGTACAATTAGAACATAGAGGGTTAGCCTAGGACAACATTTAGAAGACTCTTCATAATTTATTGGGTTAATGTCTTAAAGACATTCCAATAGTGTCTTATGTCAAATAGGATTTTGTTATCAGAGAAGTTCTCAAGGAATTAAACCCAGCATGAAAACAAACTACTAAGATATTCAGCATCACTTAACAAGTTTGAGATTGCCCTGCAAGCCCTATGAAAGGAATTAATTAATTCTGACAAGACAATCTTTTTGCACTTTGGATGGCTGCCACCAGGGGATGCCTATTTTCAGATACATACATCTGTGATTAGGCAGGCCATCCATCCTTAAAACATAAAAAACCAAAAGAAGCAATGTATAGCTTCAAATTCACTCAACAAATTATCTACAAATGATAACTATTAAACTATTATGGACACATCTTTTGATTAAACTCTAATGTCAATATTGCCATAATATACAATTTAGAGCAAAGTTCAAAATAATACAAAAATCTAAGTATAATTTAAGCAATCTGTTATTGAATGTTACTGTTCAACCTTCACATTTATCCAATTTTATTTAAACTTTGTTTCTCACCTGTTGGAGTCTCCCATAGCTCATTCACATTCATCTTTCTTCCTCCTCTTTGCAATGTAGATGTCAATTGCCCCTAAAGGGCTTCTCTTCATAGTGAGTAGCCCTTACTCTATTTGCCTTCTTGTCCGGATTTCTTTTCTTTTCTGGTTAAGAATTTGAATCTTACTTTTTCTCTGCTATCTTGTCTAGTAACTCACCCCAAGCAGGGGAACCTTTTTGTACCTTTGCATCAAAGACATGATTTCCTATCATGATCAACAGTTCTCTTAGCATTTTATAACCTGTGTCTGTTAATATTCTTCAGGTAATTGACAGAAATCTGGGACAAATAATTGAGAAGTGGAAGGGATTTGAGAAGCTGTTGAGTAATAAAATATATATTTAGAACTGAAAGTCAGAAGAGTAGAATTCTGAGTCAGTGAACATTTATTGAGCATCTACTATGTGCCAGATACTATGCTAAGTTCTGGGGCTACAAAAAAAGGCATTTGACAATCCTTGCCCTCAAGGAGCTGAAATTAGGGAAGAAAATACATTAAAAAGAAGCGCGTACAATACTATACAAACTATTTGAAAAAATAGAGAAAGAAGGACTCCTACCAAATTCATTTTATGACACAGACATGGTACTGAATGATGAAATAGGATGAAAACAGAGAAAGAAAATTATAGACCAATTTCCCTAATGAATATTGATGCAAAAATATTAGCAAAATATTAGCAAATACTAGAAAAGAGATTACAGAAAGTCATCCCCAGGATAATATACCATCACCAAGTAGGATTTATACCAGGAATGCAGGGCTGGTTCATATTAAGAATACTATTAGCATAATTGACTATATCAATAACCAAACTAACAAAAAACATTTGATAAAATCAACATCCATTCCTATTAAAAACACTAGAAAGTATAGGAATAAATGAACTTTTCCTTAAAATATTCAGTAATATTTATTTAAAACCATCAGCATGTATCAAGTGTAATGGGGATAAACTAGAACCATTCCCAATAAGATCAGGAGTGAAACAAGGCTGCCCACTATCATCATTACTATTCAATATTGTATTAGAGATGCTAGCTTTGGCAATAAGAGAAGAAAAGGAGATTAAAGAAATTAGAGTAGGTAATAAGGAAACCAAATTATCACTCTTTGCAAATGATATGATGTTATTTGTAGAAAATGCTAGATAATCAACTAAAAACTATTAGAAATAATTCAAAACTTTAGCAAAATTGCAGGATACAAAATAAATCTACACAAATCATCAGCATTTTTATATATCACCAACAAAGTCCAACAGTAAAAGATACAAAGAGAAATTCCAGTCAAAATAACTGTGAATACTATAAAATATTTGGGAATCTATCAGCCAAGGGAAAGTCAGGAACTATATGAACACAACTATAAAACACTTTTCACACAAATAAAGTCAGATCTAATAAGTTGGAAAAATATCAAGTGCTCTTAGATAGGTAGAGCGAATATGATAAAAATGACAATACTACCTAAAGCAATCTATTTATTTACTGCAATACCAATCAAGCTCCCAAGAAACTTTTTTTTTGCTTTTTGCTGAGGCAATTGAGGTTAAGTGACTTGTCCAGGGTCACACAGCTGGGGAATGTTAAGTGTCTGAGACCAGATTTGAACTCAGGTCCTCCTGACTTCGGGCTGGTGCTCTATCCACTGTGCCACCTAGCTGCCCCACCAAGAAACTATTTTAGAGACTAGAAAAATAACAACAAAATTTATCTGGAAGAACAATAGGTCAAGAATTTCAAGGGAATTAATGAAAAAAATGCGAATGAAGGTGACCTAGCTATACCAGATTTAAAACTATATTATAAAGCAGCAGTCGTCAAAACCATTTGATACTTTCTAAGAAGCAGAGTAGTTTTCAGTGGATTAGGTTAGGTTCACAGGACAAAACAGTCAATGACTATAAGTACTTTAATGTATGACAAACCCAAAAACCCCACCTTTTGGAATAAGAATTCACTATTTGACAAAAACTGCTGGGAAAATTGGAAACTAGTATGGCAGAAACTAGGCACTGACCCATACCTAACACTGTATAACAAGATAAATCGAAATGGGTTCATGATCTAGGCTTAAAGAATGATATTAGAAACAAATTAGAATAACATAGGATAGTTTACCTCTCAGATCTGGGGAGGAGGAAGTCATTTGTGACCAAAGAAGAACTGGAGATCATTACTGATCACAAAATAGATAATTTTGAGCATATTAAGTCAAAAAGGTTCTGTCCAAACAAAACTAATGCAGACAAGATTAGAATGGAAGCAATAAACTGGGAAAACATTTTTACATTCACAGGTTCTGATAAAGGCCTCATTTCTAAAATATATAGAGAAATTGACTCAAATTTATAAGAATTCCAGCCATTCTCCAATTGATAAATGGTCAAAAGTTATGAATAGACAATTTTCAGATGAAGAAATTGAAATTATTTCTAGTCATATGAAAAGGTGCTCTAAATCACTACTGATCAGAGAAATGCAAATTAAAACAATCCTGAGTTACCACTAAACATTTCTCAGATTGGATAAGGTAACAGGAAAAGATAATGACAAATATCGAAGGAGATGTGGGGAAAAAACTGAGATACTGATACATTGCTGGTGGAACTGTGAACAGATTCAACCATTTTGGAGAGCAAGTTGGAACTATGCCCAAAGAGTTGTCAAACTATGCATACCTTTTGATCCAGCAGTGTTTCCACTGGGCTTATATCCCAAAGAAATCTTAAAAGAGGGGAAGGAACCTACATGTGCAAAAATGTTTGTGGCAGCCCTTTTTGTAGTGTCAAGAAACTGGAAACTGAATGGATGCCCATCAATTGGAAAATGGTTGAATAAGTTATGGTATATGAATGTTATGGAATATTATTGTTCTGTAAGAAACAACCAGCAGGATGATTTCAGAAAGGCCTGCAGAGACTTACATGAACTGATGCTAAGTGAAATGAGCAAAACCAGGACATAGTTATACATAGCAACGACAATATTATACAATGATCAATTCTGATGGACGTGGCTCTCTTCAACAATGAGATGATTCAGACAAGTTCCAATTGTTTAGTGATGAAAAGAGCCATCTATACCCAGAGAAAGGACTGTGGGATCTGAGTTTGGCTCACAACATAGTATTTTCATTCTTTTTCTTCTTGTTTGCCTACATTTTATTTTGCTTCTCATTTTTTTCTGGATTGATTTGATTTTTCTTGTGAGACAATATAAATGTATAAAAATGTATGTATATATTGGATTTGACATATATTTTTACCATGTTTAACATATATTGGATTACTTGCCATCTAGGGGAGGGGGTGGGGGAAGGAGGGAAATTGGAACACAAAGTTTTGCAAAGGCTAATGTTGAATAATTGTACATGTACATGTTTTGAAAAATAAAAAGCGTCAATAAAAGGGGGGAAAAGAAGCACAAAAGTTGGGAGAAGAGGGAACCAGTTTGGGACCATGAAAGTCCTGCAACCAAGGTGGGAAATAATCTGAGGAGGTGTGAATTACAGAAGTAAACATATCTTGCAGAATGATTAAATTCTGGAGATGGTGAAATTTATGGGAGAAGCTGGTGGGAAATGATAAGGTGAGTTCCCTGAGAATCTTCTATAAATGATGGAAGACCCAGATTGAACTCCCCAATGTCTACCTTCTACTCCTACCAATCAGAGGAAAGAGGGATCCCAGAGACACAACATGCTAATGAAGTTGATTTCATCTTTCAGAATGCTGAGTTTCTCAAAAATCAGGAAATTTATGCTGTAGAATCACAAAATTTCAGAATGAGAAGGTGCCTCCAAGGCTACTTAGCTCAGAGAATATTTGAATTAATGTTTCTTCTATACAGGTCAAAAAGTGATTGTACAACCTTTATTACATGCACTCTAGCAACAGGCAGTGGTGGAGTGGAGAATTTTGCTATTTTGCAAATTTTTCCTTATATCAATACAAAATCTGCTTCTACACTTCAAATTAATTTTATATATAAATCAGAATTCGTCATCTTCTGCCCTCCACCTAAACCAAATCAGCTCCTCTTTTTGATCTGCCATTTCTGATAGTGACACAACCATTACTTTGAAATCTTGTAATTATCTTTGAAATACAGTGTTCCAAGAAAGTTTGTTTCCATAAGAAAATATACAGAATTCTTATTTTCAAGGTATTTCTCAAAAAATTAATACAGAACCATAAAAATTTACCATAAGAATCATAAATATTGCTAATTTTTCAAGAATTCTTTGTTTGAGTCTTCTCAGATAGCCTCTTTAAAGAGTCATCCCACAGTGTGAGGAACAAAATTTTCTAATTCAAGAAAGGGCAGTATAGGGAAAAAAAGTTTCACTGTTATATTATTTTGAACCTAATATTAACAGATATTTATATAGAATTTTAAGATTTGCAAAATGTTATACATGCATTATTTCATTTTAAATTCATATCAATACTATGAGTTAGAAATTATAAATATTATTAGACACTCTTACAGAGAGGGAACTGACATGGTAAGGATAGTAACTTGCCCAAAATCAAGCTGCTAGTCGAGATTGCATTAAAAACATATCTCAACTAATAGAGCCATAGATTTAGTACTAGAAGGGAAGTCACACTGAGATTAAGTGATTTGCCCAAGGTTGCACAGATAGAAACTGAGGCAGGATTTCAGTGCAGGTCATCTTAAATCCAAGTCTATGCTACCTCTCTAGCACTTGATTCATTACATGGGAAAATGAGGAAAATGCAGTTTCCTCCATGGGAAAACTGAGAAAATTAACTACAAATTCAATTTATTTTTGTAGTTCTGAATTAATTTGGAGGTGCAGTTTTATTTACTGGTGGAATTTTTTCCTTGCAATTTCTTTTTTTGCACTTACACCTTTGGGTCAGTCTTCTATAGAACACTTTTGGTGTTCCTCCATCATACTGCATCTCATCTGTTAGTCAATAATCATTACTACAACTATTGAATTTTCCAGGTTTTTCTACTTTTATATTTATGATGGATCTGTGATTTCTTCAATGTGGATACTCTCTCTGAATTCAGATGGTAAGCTATCTATGCCTTTGCATTCTAAGCAACTTTTGTCCATATTCTCTTAATAAATCCTTTATAAGCATATAAACAATATGCTAAGAGTACTTTTATTGATTTCTTGATGTTTCATATATGTGTGTAAAGTATCAATTAATCATCAACCATTCATTAAGTGTGTTATGTGCCAGACATTGTAGATATAAAACTGCCTCCCCTTCCCACATACACAAAATCTCCCTACTCTCAAGGACTTGAAATGTGGGCTGTTTGTCAATTATCACTCCAGTTATTCCTCTACTCTATCCTGTTTTCCACTTAAGCCTATCTGTGTCAATTGGATGTTAATCATTAAAATGCTACTGAGGGTTTTCTTATCAGTCTTAGGTGTTCACATTGAGATAATGACTAGTTAATCAAAGTTATAAAGATTTTGCCACTTAACTTGCTGATTCAATGTTGGCCTGGTGCTATTCATTTTGGATATCAAAAGCTACCTCAAGGTTTATTCTATCTTTCACAAATTGCTCAAACTCCCTCAAAAGATTATCTTTTCATTTCAGAAAGAATGCTGAGTTTTGCAGTAAAATAGATTTGAAAATGAAGTTCTGTGTCTTTTAATATTGGGTACACCATGTTCTACCTTCTTAAAAATAAAAAAAAAATAATGTGCAACTTGAATTTGTGTATCTTTTAAAATTACATGCTTTTTGTCTTGACTATTTAAAATAACCAACTATTTAGCTTTGAAGTTTTGAAGACAAGCAAAAATGTGTAGATGAATTGAATTTGGATCCATTTCTCTTGGCCTGATCATGTCTCTCCTATCTTGTCCTCATGAAGTTAATTTTTTAAAATCCAAATATAAAATTTTACTCTGTTTTCCTCTTAAAACTTCATATTCCAGGGCAACTACATGGCATAGTAGAGAACTAACGCTGAAGTCAGGAGGACCTGAGTTCAAATTTGGCCTCAGACACTTAATATTTCCTACCTGTGCAACATTGAGCAAGTCACTTAACCCCTATTACCTCAGCAAAAAAAAAAAAAAAAAAAAAAAAACCTTCATATTTCACCTTATTAAATTCAGTCCAGTCTGTCAAGAGATCCTGAAATTTCTTACTTTCCTCCAATGTTGCTCTCTTTACTTTATTAACTAATAAATCTTTAGCATCTTTCCTAAGAGCCTGAATAGTCCAGAAAGAGCAGAGGTTAAGGGAAAAGAAATCCCTATTAACAACAAAATATAACACAAATAATAGTAATTTGATATTATTAATTTGCTTTTCTTCTTTTTTAAAAAAAATTAACTAATGGCTTATTTATTATTTGCTTTTTTCCCTATTAAGACTGACCATAGAAAGCTACTACAGTGATCATGATATAAATACAAGTAGATCACAATATAAATTCAGAAGAAGATAATGAAGTCAGAATATCTACAAGCAAAACCATAAAGTAAATATGAATTGGACAAAAACACAGCAAGAAATACTGGAAGAGCTGAAAGATTATTTTCAAAATCCAATAAGAACAGTTGGTGAAAAGTAGGTAAAGAAATGAAAGCAAAAGAAGAAAATTGTGAAATTACAACAGTTTGGTAAAAGAGGCATGAAAAATTTCAGAAAATGACACCTTAAAATATAATTAGCCAAATAACTCCTTAAAAAGCAGATTTGGCCAGATATAAAAAAGATATACAAAAGCTCAATGAAGAAAATAATTCCTTAAAAATTAGAACTGGGCAAGTGGAAACTAATGACTCCATGAGACATCAAAAATAAAAACCTAATAAAACAAAGTCAAGACCCATACCTAACACCACATACCAAAATAAGATCTAAATGGGTTCATGATCTAGATATAAAGAGTGATATTGTAAGCAAATTAGAGGAACATAGTATAGTTTACCTCTCAGACCTGTGGAGATGGAATAAATTTATGTCCAAAGAAGATCTGGAACTCCTAATTGAACACCAGATAGATAATTTTGATTATATTAAGTTCAAAAGTTTCTGTACAAATAAAGCTAATGCAGACAAGATTAGGAGGGAAGCATCAAATTGGGAAAACATCTTTACATTTAATGGTTCTGATAAAGGCCTCATTTCTAAAATATATAGAGAATTGTCTCATATATATAAGAATTCAAGCCACCCTTCAATAGATAAGTGGTCAAGAGATATGAACAGACAATTTTCAGATGATGAAATTAAAACCATCTCTAGTCATATGAAAAGTTGCTCCAAATCACTATTGATCAGAGAAATGCAAATTAAGACAACTCTGAGGTACCACTACACACCTGTCAGATTGGCTAAAATGATAGGAAAAGATAACGATGAATGTTGGAGGGGATGTGGGAAAACTGGGACACTAATACATTGTTGCTGGAACTGTGAATGGATCCAACCATTCTGGAGAGCAATTTGGAGCTATGCTCAAAAAGTTATCAAACTGTGCATACCCTTTGACCCAGCAGTGTTTCTATTGGGCCTATATCCCAAAGAGATCTTACAGGAGGGAAAGGGACCCACATGTGCAAGAATGTTTGTGGCAGCTCTTTCCATAATGGCTAGAAACTGGAAACTGAGTGGATGCCCATCAATTGGAGAGTGGCTGAATAAATTATGGTATATGAATGTTATGGAATATTATTGCTCTGTAAGAAACGACTAGCAGGACGATTTCAGAGAGGCCTGGAGAGACTTGCATGAACTGATGCTGAGTAAAACGAGCAGAACCAGGAGATCATTATACACAGCAACAACAATATTACATGATGATCAATTCTGATGGACATGGCTCTCTGCAACAAAGAATTGTCTCAAACCAGTTCCAATTGTTCACTGAAGAAGACCATATACACCCAGAGAGAGAGATACGAAATATGGACCACAACATAACATTTTCATGATCTATATTGATGTTTGCTTGCATTGTGTTTCCTTTCTCTGATTTTCTTTTTTTTTCTTGTAGACAGGATTTTTCTTGCACAACTTGTCAAGTATTTCAACATTATTAACATGTAGTGGACTTCCTGCCATCCAGGGGAGGGGAGGGGACTGGGGGTAAAATTTGTAATGGAAAGCTTTGTAAAGATCAATGCTGGGGAACTACCCATACATATGTTATACAAATAAAAAGTTTTAATAAAAAAGAGAGAGAATATAAATTACAAAAAAAGCAAAGTCAAAACAATGAGGAAAAACAAGAAAATGTGAAATATCACATACAAAAAGCAATTAACCTGGAAAATAGATGGAAGAGATCATTTAAAAATTATGGGATTACCTGAACATCAGAATTAAAGAAAGAACCTAAACACCATATTTCATATAATTATCAAATAAAACTGCCACAACATTTTAGAACTGGGGATAAAATAAAAAATTGGAAAAATACACCAATTGCCTCCTAAAATAGATCCCAAAATGAAAACTCCCAGTTTTATAGCCAAATTCCAGAATTCCCAGATTAAAGATAAAACACTTCAAGAAAGAAACCATTCAGATATTGTGGAGTCACAGTCAGGATCACACTATTATTTAGTAGCTAGTAGCTGCCATTTTAAAGAAGTAGAAAGCTTAGACTATGATATTCTGGAAAACAAAAAAGCTTAGATTAAAACCAAAAAATAATCTACCCAGCAAAACTGAGTTGAATTTTCAAAAGGGGAAAAAAGGATATTTAATGAAATGGAGGACTTTCAATCATTCCTGATGAAAAGATCAGTGCTGAGTAGAAAATTTAACTTTCTAATACAAGACTCAATAGAAGCATTAAAAGTATGACAACAAAATCATAAGGGACTCAATAAGGTTAAACATCTGAAGGGAGGCAGACTGCTGAACTACATACCGTTCTATTTGGAAACAGTATGTGTATGTATATGTATATGTCTTCTAAGAACTTTATCATTATTAGGGCAGTTAAAGGGATTCTAAATAAAAAGAGAGTGTGGAAATGAGTCAATTATGTTGGGAAATATAAAACAAATAGATAGGCATGAAAGAGAAATTCCCTTGAGTGAAAACAGAAGGAAGAGAAAGAATTGGGAAAACTATCTCATGTAAAAGAGGCACTTAAAAGGAAAAGCTTTTACAGTGGAGAGAAAAATTATGAGTATGGGGGTGGAAAAGGCAATGCTTGAACCTCACATCTAACTTGGTTCAAAGACAGAAATACACACACACACACAGACACACACATACATATTTAATTAGTAATAGAAATCTATCTTAATCAACAGGAAAACAGGTAGGAGAGGGTTAAGAAAAAGGTGGGGGAGATTATAAAAGGGAGGGCAGATAAAAAAGGCAATGGTCAGAAGCAAAACAGACTTCAAAGGAAGGAGAGGATAAAAAGAGAGAGGGATAAACAAAAGAAAATAGAACAGAGGGAAATGAACAGAGACATCATAATTGTGAACATAAATAGGATGAATTCACCCACAAAACAGAAATGGACAAGCAGAATGGATTAGAATCCAAAACTGAACAATACATTTACAAGAAGCACATTTAAAACAGAGACAGAGTCAAAATAAGACACTGGAGAAGAATCTATTATGTTTCAGTTGAAGTGAAAAAGGTAGGTATAAAGGAAAACCAAAAATGGACCCAATTAAAAGGGTTAAGAAAACATCTTGATAAAAGGAACCATAGATAATTATGTAATATCAATACTAAACATATATGCACCAAATAGCATAGTATCAAAATTCTAAAGAAAAAGTTAAATGGATTACATCAGGAAATAGACAGTAAAACCATACTAGTGAGGGACATAAACTTTCCCCTCTCAGACTTAGTTAAGTCTAACTACAAAATAAATTAGAAAGAAGTCAAGATGAGCAGAACATTAGAAAAGTTGGATATGATAAACCTCTGAAGAAAACTGAATAGAAATTGTAAATCTTTTTTTACAGCTGTACATGGTATTTTTACCAAAAAACTGATAATGCAAAGTATATGAACAATTTTCAGATGAAGAAATTAAAACCATTTCTGATCATATGAAAAAGTGCTCTAAATCACTATTGATCAGAGAAATGCAAATTAAGGCAACTCTGAGACACCACTACATACCTCTAAGATTGGCTAAGATGGCAGGAAAAAATAATGATGAATGTTGGAGGGGATGTGGGAAAACTGGGACATTGATACATTGTTGGTGGAACTCTGAATGGATCTAGCCATTCTGGAGAGCAATTTGGAACTATGCTCAGAAAGTTATCAAACTGTGCATACCCTTTGACCCAGCAGTGTTTCTATTGGGCTTATATCCCAAAGATATCTTAAAGGAAGGAAAGGGACCCACATGTGCAAAAATGTTTGTGGCAGCCCTTTTCATAATGGCAAGAATCTGGAAACTGAGTGGATGTCCATCAGTTGGAGAATGGCTGAATAAGTTATAGTATGTGAACGTTATGGAATATTATTGTTCTATGAAAAATGATCAGGAGATGATTTTAGAGAGGCTAGGAGAGACTTACATGAACTGATGCTAAGTGAAATAAGCAGAACCAGGAGATCATTGTACACGGCAACATCAGTATTATAAGAATCAATTCTGATAAACGTGACTCTTTCCAACAATGAGATGATTGATGCCAGTTGCAATGATCTTGTGGTACAGAGAGCCATCTACACCCAGAAAGAGGACTGTGGGAAATGAATGTAGATCACAACATAACATTCTTACTCTTTTTGTTGTTGTTCACTTGCATTTTGTTTTCTTACCCATTTTCTTTACCTTTTGATCTGATTTTTCTTGTGCAGCAAGAGAATTGTATAAATGTTTACATATATTGGATTTAACATATATTTTAACATGTATAACATATATTGGATTGCTTGCCATCTAAGGGAGAGCGGGGGGGGGGGGATAAAGGGGAAAATCTGAAACACAAGACTATCCAGTGTCAATGTTGAGAAATTATCCATGTATATGTTTTGAAAATAAAAAGCTTTTAATAAATAAATAAATTGCAATGTATTAAGGCATAAAGACTTCACAATCAAATTCAGAAAATCAGAAATATTAAACAGGCCCTATTCAGATAATAATTCATAGATTAAAAGCAAATTGAACACTAAATAATCTAATGTTAAAGAATGAGGTCAAAAACAAATCATAGAAACAACAATTTCATGAAGGAAAATGGCAATGAGACCACATTCCAAAATTTGTGAGATGCAGCCAAAGCAAAAATTAGGGGAAATTTTATATAGGTGTACAACAATAATAAAGAAGGAGTAGATCAATAAATTGAGCATGCAACTAAAACAGAAAAATTTGAAATCCCCAGTTAAATGCCAAAATGAAAATCAAAGGAGAGATTAACAAAATTGAAAGTAAAAAGACTTTTGAACTAATAATTAAAACTAGGAGCTGTTGCTTTTTTGAAAAAAAAAACAAGAAAATAGATAAACCATTGGTTAATTTGATTTTTTAAAGGAGAAAACCAAATTACTACAATCTAAAACAAAAATTGTAAATGAACCACCAATAAAGATGAAATTTCAGCAATTATTAGATGAATTGTATGGCAGTAAAACTATGTTCATGAAATAGGTTATTATTTACAAAAATATGAATGGCCCCAGATTAACCAAAGAGAAGATAAAACATGTAAATAACTCTATCTTAGAAAAATATATTGAACAAGTCGTAAATGAGCTTCTTAAGAAAAAATCATCAGGATCAGATAGATTCACAAACAAATTCTACCAAATACTTAAGGAATAATTAATTCCAATACTCTATACATTCTATGAAGAAAAAAAACAGGTAAAGAGTCTTTTCAAAGTCCTTTTATGATATGAATATGGTTGTGATACTTAAAGCAGGAAAAACAAAAAACAGAAACAAAATATAGGTCAATTTTCTTGATGAATATTGATGTAAAAAATTTTAAATAAAATACAGAAATATGTCACAAAGATCATAAATTATGACTATGTGAAATTTATACCAGGAAATCAGGGCTAGTTCAATATTAGGAAACTATCAGCATAATTGACCATAATATTAGCAATAACAACAAAAGTCACATGATTCATATTAATGCACAAAAAGCCTTGACAAAAAAACTAAACATATAGCATTAAAAATGATAGAAAGCATAGGAACCAGTGGAGCCTTTTGTAAAATAAGTATGATTTATCTAAAACCAATAACAAGCATTATCTATTACAGTGATAAACTATAAGCTTTCCCACAAAGATCAAGAGTGAAGCAAGAATGTTCAATACAATTTCTATTACTGGCTTTAAAAAAATGCTAGCTATAGCAATAAAACAAGAAAAAGAAGTTGAAGGAATAAAAATAGACAAAAATTAAAACTATAACTCTTTGTAGATGATAATAATG
Organism: Myrmecobius fasciatus; assembly: GCA_023553655.1. Classification (NCBI taxonomy): domain Eukaryota; kingdom Metazoa; phylum Chordata; class Mammalia; order Dasyuromorphia; family Myrmecobiidae; genus Myrmecobius; species Myrmecobius fasciatus. The sequence continues at coordinate 307,421 of JAJPUD010002071.1, forward strand.
GTATACTTAGAGAACCTTGGAGAATCAGCTAAAAAATAGTTAAAGTAATAAAAAATTTCAGCAAACTTATAATAATTCCACACAAATCATCAGCATTTCTATATACTACAGTAAAATCCAGCAAGAGAAATTCCATTTAAAATAATTACAGATGGCACAAAACACTTGGGAGTCTACCTGCTAAGATAGAGATTATATGAACACAATTATAAAACACTTTTCAACCAAGGGTGAATGAACCATTGGAGAAATATTAATTGTATATAGGTAGGTTGAAACAATATAATAAAAATTACTATTCTACCTAAGAATTTACTTATTCAATACCCTAACAAACTGGGCAGCTAGGTGGCATAGTAGAAAAAATGCCACCCTTGGAATTAGAAGAATCTGAGTTCAAAAATGACCTCAGACATATACAAACCCTGTTTTCCTCAGTTTTCTCCTCTGTAAAATGAGTTAAATCAAGAAATGTCAAACCAATCCAGTATCTTTGTCAAGAAAATCCCAAATAGACTCACAAGGATTGGAAATAACTGAAAAACAATAACAAAAACAACAACACTACCAAAGGATTATTTTATAGAGTTAGAAAAATTAGTAACAGAATTCATCTAGAAGAACAAAAGGTCAAGAATATCAATCAAATCAAGGGAATAAAAAATGTTAAAGAAGTTGGTCTACTAGTTTCTATTTTACAAACTATATTACAATAAGGTAATTATTAAAACAAGTTGATATTGGCACTGAATCACTACTGATTAGAGAAATGCAAATTGAAACAACTCTGACATGCTACCTCCTACCTATCAGAAAATGACAGATGCTGTAAGGAATGTGAAAAGTGGAAAAATTGAACATTAACATATTGTTGGTAGAGTGATTAACTAATCCAACAATTCTAGAGAACAATTTGGAACCAAGCCCAAAGGGCTATAAAACTGTATATACCTTTTGACCTAGGAATACCACTACTAGGTCTTTATCCTAAAGAAATGACAGAATAAAAAGGATTTGTATGTGCTTACATAAGTTCTTCTTGCAGTGACAAAGAACTAGAAATCAAAGGGATGCCCATCACTTGAGGAATGGCTGAACAAGTTGTGGTATAGGATTGTGACGAAATACTCTTATGCTAGGAAAAAATGATGAACAGAATAGTTTCAGAAAAACCTGGGTAGACCTACATGAATTCATGCAAAATGAACTGAACAGAATGAGAAGAAAATTATACACAGTAATAGCAATATAGAAAGGATGATCATCTGGAAAAGAGTTAACTTCTCTAATCAAGATGATGATCCAAAACAATTTCAACGGAAAATGCTTTTCACTCCCAAAGGAAAAAAATGATGACCTCTTAATGCATATTGAAACATACTTTTAAAAAACTTTATTTTTAATTTTTTTGCAACATGGCTAATATGAAAATGTTTTGTATGACTTTATCTGTATAATCAATTTAAAGTGCTGCCTCCTCAAGAAGGGAGGAGGGTCTTGAAGAAAGGATAGAATTTGGAACTCAAATTTTTTAAAAGGATTGTTAAAAATTTAATATATAATTGGGAAATAGTTACTAAATAAAAAAAATTAATTAAAATTTTCCAAAAGCACTTGTTACCAGCCAATTCCTGCCCTCAAAGCAAAAACTTATAGTCTGATGGGGGGAGACACTCAAAGGGAAATTCAAAAGCTAACAGAGGAAAGAAGAAGGTGCCTCGCATGAAAGAATGATGATCATGCAACCAAATCTAAAGAATATTGTTATTGGAAAATCAAGAGTTGCCTAAGCTTCTGAGCTCTTTTTAAATGGAGGCTTTGGGAATAGTTTTTTTTTTCTTCAATCAAAGGGGCAAAGGCAACTCAGGTACTAATGAGCTTTGAGTACTTAAATAATGTCTCTATTACATTTAGATGGGTTTTGACCATTCATTTATTCCTTTGGTAATAGGAGCTGCATTTGTGAACTTGCCAGTATTTGTATTTCTGCCCATGTCTCCTCTCTTCCCTATGGGGAAAGAGATCTACTCTTTCATTAATCTATATCAGTCAGTAAAGCAACCTATGCTTCAAATTATATGTATATATATATATGTGTGTGTGTGTGTGTATGTGTGTGTATCTGAAATTTAACTAGTAATCATTAATTTTCTACTTATATTTTCACATTAGATCTATGGACAACAAGAATTATTTATCTATTCCCATAACTTTAAGGACTGGAGGCATCCTGGAGTACATACTAGTGTTTTCATGCAACTATGTATCAGATCAAAGCAGTTAATAAACACTTACTACTTCCATAAAAAAAATAAAAATGAAAAAAGAGGCTGAGCTTTGAGAGGCAGATGTCTTTAGACAATTATTAGCTCATCTTTCTATTGCTATATGTGCTGATCTCTTTACAGACTTTCCTTGCTTGAAAGCACCTCTCTAGAGTTTCTTGCTTCTGTAGTGCTTCTTTAAATTTAACAGACCTAAGAAGCTGGGGGCTGTCATTATCTGGTCTTTCATTTGTGCTCATATTTGTGAAGCCCTGTCATTCTTTCCCAGAAGCTTCTCCCTCAGTCTTGGTGATCGACCTAATCCAATGTCAGCCATCCCCCATCACAGAGAAATCCAACATCACCAGAGTTCTGATGAAGGAAAAATCCAATAATGTTATAAAAATATGAATTATAATATTACATGAAGTTAACATACATAGGTGACATATATGTCTGTATATTTATGCATGGCACGCACACATACCCAAATACACTTATCAGCAAGATCAAACATAGATATGATAGATCCTTGGAGAAAATTGAATAGAGACTGAAAGGAATACACCTTTTTCTCAGCAGTACATGGCACCTTCACAAAAATTGTCCATGGATTAGGGCATAAAAACCTCACAATCAAATGCAGAAAAGCAGAAATAGTAAATGCTTCCTTTTCAGACTACAGTGCAATAAAAATTATATTCAGTAAAGGACCAGGTAAAGACAGACCAAAAACCAACTGGAAATTAAATAATCTAATTCTAAAGAATGAGTGGGTCAAACAACAAATCACAGAAACAATCCATAATTTCATCCAAGAGAATGACAATAATGAGACAATACACCAAAACCTATGGGAGGCAGCTAAAGCAGTTCTTTGGGGAAATTTTATTTCTCTAAATAGCTACATGAATAAAATAAAGAAAGAAGAGATAGATTAATTAGGCATGCAATTAAAAAATCTAAAAAAAAGACCAAATTAAAAAACCCCAATTAAATATCAAATTAGAAATTCTGAAACTCAAAGGAGAGAATAATAAAACAGAAACTAAGAAAACTATTGAACTAATAAATAAAACTAAAAGTTGGTTTTATGAAAAATCCAACAAAATAGATAAACCTTGAGTTAATTTTATCAGAAAAAGGAAAGAAAAATGCCAAATCACTAGCATCAAAAATGAAAATGGTGAACGTTCCACCAATGAAAAAAAATTAAAGCAATAATTAGGAGCTATTTTGCCCAATTTTAAGGCAGCAAGTCTGACAATGTAATCAAAATGGATGAATATTTACAAAAATATAAATTGCCCAGGTTAACAAAAGAGGAAATAAATTACTTAAACAATCCCATTTTAGAAAAAGAAATTTGAACAAGTCCTTAATGAACTTTCTAAGAAAAAATTTCTAGGGCCAGATGGATTCACAAGTGAATTCTACCAAACATTTAAAGAACAATTAATTCCAATACTATGTAAAATATTTGGGAAAATAGGTAAAGAGGAGTACTGCCAAATTCCTTCTATGACACAAATATGGCAGTGATAACCTAAAGCAGGAAGAGCCAAAACAGAGAAAGAAAATTATGGAGAAATCTCCCTAATAAATATTGATACAAAAATTTTGAATAAAATATTAGGAAAGAGATTACAGCAATTTATCAGCAAGATAATACACTATGACCAAGTGGGATTTAGACCAGGAATACAGAGCTGGTCAAATATCAGGAAAACTATGACTATAATTGACCATATCAATAACAAAACCAACAGAAATCATATGATAATTTCAATAGATGCAGAAAAAGCTTATGACAAAATACAGCACTTATTCCTATTAAAAAAGCTACAGAGCATAGGGATAAAGGAAGTTTTCATTAAAATAATAAACAGTCACTAGCCATAACCTACAGCAAGGACTGTTTGTAATGGAGAGATAGATGCATTCCCAATAAAATCAGAGGTGAAAAAAGGATGCCCGTTATCACTACTATTATTCAACATTGCACTAGAAATGTTGGCTTTTAGGGGGGGAAAGGAATCAAAATAGGCAAAGAGGAAATAAAACTATCACTCTTTGTAGATGATATGATGATATACTTAGAGAATCCTAGAAAATCATACAAAAACCTACTGGAAACAATTAACAATTTTATCAAAGTTGTAGTATATAAAATAAACCCACACAAATCATCAGCCTTTCTATATGTTACTGGCAAAGACCATTAGCAAGAGATTTAGACAGAATTGTCATTTTTTTATATTAGCTCAGTCTAGCCATGAGCAATTGATATTTTTCCAATTGTTTAGAAATTTCTGACTTTATTTGCATGAGAAGTATTTTATAATTGCATTCAAATAGTTCTGGGATTTATTTTGTCTACAATAATTTTTAATGGAATTTTTCTTTCTATCTCTTGTTGATGTGCAAGTCTTTTATTTTATCTACAATAATTTTAAATGGAATTTTTCTTTCTATCTCTTGCTGATATAAGACCCCTTACTCCAAAGCCAGTGCTGAACTTTATAAACTTTGCAAACTATGTATCATTTAAGTATTATGATTATGTATTCTTATGATTAAGTATTCTTAATAACATTAGGTATCTTCAATGGATTATCTTTCAACATATCTTGAAGATAAAGATAATTTTACTATATTTATAAATCATATCAGTTATATATTCTTCCTAATGATGTGATGCCCAACTATCCTCTGTCACTTTTTTACAGCCTTCTTTTGTCACAGATGGTTCATATACAACAATTTAAAAAAACACTATGCAATAGCATATGTGGGGTAAGTTTAGGTTAAAATCCTTTCTCTTCTCTCTTACTATTTATGTGATTCTGAGCAACTCCTTTAAATTCTTTGAGCAATATGGAACTCAAAATTTGAAAAAAAAATAAAATTATCTTTATATGTAATTGGGGGAAAATAAGATACTAAATTAAAGTTTTTCAGCCTCATTTTCTAATCAGCAAAATGGGGGGTTTATTCTCAAATTCCAACCCTAAATCTATCAAAACTTTGGAAACAGAAGGTGCAATACAGCCCCTCAGACATTCTAGAAGGTAGCTGGAATCTCTAACTAGACCTCCAAGCTAAGCAGGAAGGCAAAAGAAGCTAATCTTGTCAGAGGGTGATCAGAAAAGAAGGTGTGATAGATATGCTTAACATGAGCACTAGCATCCATGGAGCTACTGGGAGAATATGAGCAATGAAGAGGCTTTAGTTTTGGAAGATGTCCTGGGATTACTGCTGAAAGGAAGAAAAACAGTCCTTATCTCAGGAAGTGAAAGACTGACATACTGCTTTGGCTTCCTTCCCAGGACATATGAAGAATCTGGCCTGGATTTTCTGGGCTCGCCTGTTAAAGTAGGAATTCTATGTGTGCCGAAAGTGTGTTCTTCCTCTGGGCCTGAGGTGACAGACAGACATATCACATGCCATCTCCCTTTTTTTTCTATCTTGGTTCCAAGCTGGCAACAAACAAAATCATCACCCAGTCTGTCTGAGCCATGTGGTTTCCTTAGCCAGCTGAACAAAATATTTTCAGAATGTGGAATGTAAACAAGGTTCCTACTGTTAGCAATCCCATGCAATTTACTTGTGGTTTATTTTATTTTACTTTAAGTCCAATTTAAATCCAAAAGATTGCCAGTCTGCATGTTGCATGTAAACAAATCAGAAATATAGATTAGAATTTGCAAGTGATTAGTTAGCTGTGAAAGCTTCTGTGTAAAAGCAAGGAAGGAAACCTATTATGCTTCTGGGTTATTGCTTCTCCCCAGGAAATTCAATTGTAAAGGTGGTTTTCAAAGCAGCAGCTTTAGTCATTTCGTGTTTTTTGACACACTGGTTACAATAAATGCCCAAAGAAAATACTTGGGTAGATCCTCTGTTGCTGTAGACAGTGTCTCACAAAAAAAGGTCCACTACATGGTGAAAAATTCTGGGAGGAAAAAAACCCTAAAAGAGACATTAAACTGTAATCACCAGTTTATAGTTTGAAGGCATTGTGAAAACACCACCACAATTTCCCAGTTCCATTCCTTCTTGTTACTTGAAAGCATATACCCATAATGTATGGTGCTGGGTGATCACAGATGCATGGATACCTGGGGTGCTCAACTAAAACTACATTATTGATCAAATTAGGACCTGTCTTCCTTTCTCTGTCATCCTAGGGGGGAAAAGAACATTATGTTCCCTCCATTGACACTACATTAAATGAGGTATGACAATTCTCTTATTTCCCAAAAGCCTAGTATTGCTACTATTCCTGGCATCATGATAGGATATTAATATTTCCTAACTTGTAATAGATCTTTAATTATTCTATTCCCACCTTTCTGTATTGATTGGAAAATGACCACATTGGAGTAAAATGAGCACATTTCTTTTCTCACTTTCTCTCTCTCTGTCTCTCTCTTTTTCTCCCTCTCCTTTCTATCTCTTCCCTCCCTCTCTCCTTTCTGATATGTTGTCAATAAACAGTTCCTTGTGTTAGAAACCAGACAAGCAGAGGCAGATGTACACCTGTTAGCTGGATGCATTCTGCTGAGAGTTGCTACTTCCTCCTTCACTCAAGAGTAATTGGGTGCCAGATCAGCCAATTAGTCTCATCACACATTCTGAAGTGATACCAGCTGTATCTTAATTCAAGCAGGAGTCTTCTTTAATAGAAACCCTATGGAATAATGCTCTGTGCCCTGCTGGATTAGACACCTGGAGGATGGGATGAACAATCATCTTGAACCACAAATCATTGGTGATTTGGCAAAGAAAAAGCAATTTCTTCAACCTGATGAAATTTGAAAAAAGAATAGTAATAAAAGTGGAGGGGAAACTATCTGAAAAGAAGAAATAGATATCCTAAGAAAAAATATTTAAGTCAAACAAGGATAGGGGAGGAAGGATAATCCATGTTTCCAATTCAGTTGAGTTTTATATTTATTCTACATTTATAAGCTTTGGACAAAGAAAAATGAAATCTCACACCTAAAAATGTTAAGCCTTTAAACTAGAAATAATACAACAACTGTATATGTAGGTGGAAGCTGGCATCTTCCAATACTTTTGCCTGCCATTTTATAATTGGTTATTATAAAATCTCCATTGAAATTCTTTGAGAAAAATCTGGGTTATTAATAGTTTTTTTAGATTTCCCCTTGCTGTTTCTATAGAAATTCAATCATCTGTTTTTGTCCAATCTGGTTTTCCCCACCCCTGTTTTAGTCTACCTAACTGAGAAGGAACAGTGCTGGACAGATAGAAGATTGACCCTGGAGTCGAACTGGATTCCAATACTGCCCCTGACTTATAATGGCAATGTTTCCAGTGCTATGTCACTGAGCAATTCAAATATGCTCCCAAGAGGTATGTTCAATATAAGCAATTACCCTTTGGATTAGTAAATGTTGTGAATTAAGCATAATATACTGTTTTATTGACTGTCTAAACTAAAGACCATGATGGAAAAAAATGTTAATAACAGATTTAACTTTAAAGTTCTTTTGGTAATTTATTTTAATATCTAAATACATTTAATGTAAGTCTACTGGCTTTACATCAAAAGAATTTTTTCTTGTTCTATTCTTAGGGGAGGATTTTGTCTTCATACATGTCCCTATGTGTAAAAGCTATTTGCTTTCTCCAAGACAAACAATGTCAATGACTTCAACATTTATTTCCCTTGGATCTTATTTTCTGAAGCTTAAGTTTCTGCAGCTTATCTCTAGGCTATCTGTAATTTCTAAACTGTGGATTTCAGTATTATGCATTGCAATCTATAAAGATCTCATCAATATATAATAATTATTTGTGTTATTATGTGATTAAAAATTTCCTTTTTATTGCATTTAAAAGACTATTTAGTGTTACAAAATTCCCCCCCACTCCCATTAGTTCATTGTACAGTTACCCATCTATATATTATCATCAATTTTCACACACTGTCTGGTGTAGCCAAGCTGTATAGTAGCAAACATGACTTCAAAGTCAACATACTGAGAGCATTTCAGTATCCTTCATGCTGTTTACTGTTATAAGTATGACTCATAGGTCATACTACTGAAAATACTGAAGAAACCATATTTTCTGGGAGTTTTTTTGGCAAGTCAAAGTCTCATAACCATAAAGAGCATTGTGCCTTATCACTGCTATAGGTTTTTCATTCAATTTCAGTCAATATGCCTTTGGATGTCATGCTGACATCATACTCTGCTGGCTTCCTGAAAGAGATGCTAGTTTCTAAAATCTGATTTTTGACTTCTTTTGCCTATTGACCCTATTGAAAGTGTGCCATTCAGGGCAAGTGGAAGAAATAAACTAAAGTAGTAGTGTGAAAACTCTTTTTAAATCCAAAAATGAAGTAAGTTTACAATTGCACAAGTAAAATGCAACTCATTTTATATTTTTCCTTTGGGAAAAAGACAGGGAGAAAAATATATTACTCATCAAATTTTAAAATTTAAATTATGAAACATAAAATATTGTAATCAATAATAGAGCAAGTAATTTTCCTTTAAAAAGATGCTTGGGGAAAGAGAAATGAAGAAGGAGGAAAAGAATGCAATAAAAATGAAGGAGGGATACACAGAAAAAAAATGAAGAATGACACAGAGAACCAGAGGAAATTAAATATTCATGGTTTAAATTTTCCATTCTATATTCATTTAAAACATGTCTTTTAAAGTCATGTTGTATTTTTGCAGCTACAAACATAAACAGAAATTTGACATTTCTGATTTCTGCACAAAGAACTGCCCATTGCCCTTTCAAACTTATTCTTAATTCTTCAGAGATTGTTCTAGGACAGATAGAAACAAACTGATAAGTGGATAATTAATGTTAAGATGAGCCATTGTTTCAGGAAAAAGCTTAAGATGATTAAGGAGCTTTGCAATTTCCTTAAGGTAATGCAGGCCCCTATTCTCTTCCTGTTTAGTTTTGGACCTAGATTATTATTGATATATGGTGCCTGTCCCAGGTATTTGTACTGGTAGATGGGTTCTATATCTTCTCCATCCAACTGCTTATTACAATCTGGACAATAAGTATTCTTTAATCCACTTATTTTCTTCTTTGTAGCCAAGGCAAACTTGAGTAATGCTGGATCTGATTTCAGAAGTTCTATAATATCCCAGGGTTTGATAGGATGAATACAATGTAGTCCACAAACAAGCACCTCAGGAGGATGCTGGACCTCCTATGTTACAGTGGAAAATACTTTGATGAATTTCTCTTTTCCTGTTGTTTGCCTTTCCTGATAACATCAACAAGAAGATGTCAAGTATTGTTACATCTGTCAAGATCTTTCATGATATTTGATTTCTGACATACAAGATGTCTCATGTTATGAGATGCCTTATGGGAAAAGATATCCTAAGGCGGCATTTTGCTACAGCATATTTGAATTATATTTTAGACAACAAACAGAAAATATGATGGGATCTTTTGTCCTCTATATATTTTAGTTTACTGTCTGATTGCAAAGATGTTTTATACTATGAAATTAAAATTTGCAAGAAGACCTGCCATGAAAAACAAAACAAAATTTAGAGTATGAAACCTCCTTCACCAGCAAATATATCCAGGTGAGCATTCAGCAAAAATAAGCAGATGCTTTTAACAATTAAAATTAACTTAGATATCATTTATGAAAAATTAAATATCAGGGGACAGATAGATGGCACAGTGGATAGAGCATCAGCCCTGAAGTCAGGAGGACCTGAGTTCAAATTTGTTCTCAGACACTTAACACTTCCTAGCTGTGTGACCCTGGGCAAGTCACTTAACCCCAATTGCCTCAGCAAAAAAAAAGAAAAATTACGTATCAATCAACAGTCACATTTTATAGATAAGAAAACTGAGGCACAGAACAATTATGTCATTTACCCAGGTTAAAAAAAATTTTATTAGTGTGATATACCTGGGATTCAAACTCATTTAATTTGATTCTAAATCCAATAGTCCTTCTCCTGTCTCATTGCTTCTTAATTTATTATGTGTGTGTGTGCACCCATGTATACTAGTATAAATGGATGGGGCTCCCAAAGATAGCACACCCAGCTGTTCTAGTATGAATAAATGGGGCTCCCACAAATAGATTGCTGACAAAAGAGATCCTGGAACAAGTCACATATTGGACAAAGGCAGAAGAAGAGAAATCTCTTTCCATGTTTCCATTCCTACTCCAAAGGTTCTCCTCTAGATGGGGATATCTGTCTTTTGGGAAATCAGTCTCCTCCTTAAGTATGCTATAAGTAACCATATATTTTTCAATTTAGCTTGACCTGAATGAGCCTTATGATGTGTAGATGAAACCAAAGTCTTACTGTACAGACAAAAAGTTGAACCTGCCTCAATAAGAGAGTGGATTTCATGAACATGATAATAATAGCCTAGAAGCTTGCTATCAGGTAATCTGATAATGCAGTTCACTCTGGGCCACCTCCCAGACAGTGAAGTGCACCCCTAAATGCAGGGGAACTATGGAGACTTTTAGGGAGTATTGGGTTTGTTTCTTGCTGCTTCCTCTTCTCCTGTCTAAGGAAGAACCATGCTCTTTCCAATGCTGCAACTGTCAGCAAAAGTGAAGCATCTCATAGGATAGCAGAGCTGGGAGATGCAGTCTTAGATACATAAATATGAGTTTTTGTTAAAATTTGGTTCATTAATTTTTTGGTCTTTAAACATCTCTTAGTTTTCTACTCTGGAGTTACAAGGAAAGTATATGTCATCTTCCAAAATTGAAAGACCAGATTTCATTCCCCTTTTTTCCTTCTTTCCTTCCCTTCTCCTATTTTTATAAGTCTCTCTCCACCTGTCAGTGTTATGCCTTGTCTCCTGGAAGTGGTAATGTTTCATTTTACAGAACTGATTTTTTTTACAATATATTAGTTTTGGAAGAACTACTATGAAATGCCATTGTATATATAAAATCCAGCGCCAGAAGTGAAGGACCAATGTGACAAGAGATTTTAGATCTAGAAGGAATGATTAAGAATATTGTGTTAGACCAGATACAATTACAAAGAGACAATGCTTGACCTCAAGGAGCATACAGTCTAACAAGGGGGGGACAATACATATAGGGAAGGGAGGGATGGTCAGAGAAGTATATCCAGGTCTGGGAAGTCACAAGAGGACATGAAACTCTGTGTCATACACATCTTGTGGTATACACTTCCCAGAAGCAACACTACTGTTGGTTTGATTACAGTCCCTGGAGCAAAAGATAAAAGAAAAGCATTGGGGGAGGAAGTGGTGATGGTTATGAGTGAAATGACATGGTAAAAAGATATTTGTGGAGTATGATTGAGTGACTGGGACACCCAAAACATGGGGAACTCTTACTAATCAAGCAGAATGATGTCAGAGAAGAAACTAGAAGGCTGATGGGGAGAGGATGAGATAGGTTCAGCAGTAGCAATGCTCTAACTTGTTAAACTATTTGGAGTTTAACAGTATTTCTAGAAAGGTAAATAAATGTTGATTTCTATTTGAAAAACTAAGAAAATCAACAAGAAGAATTTTTTGAAAATGTTTTCTAGCAAACTAAAATTCAGTCACCAATATTTGTAATGTGGGTTTTGGGGATTTGAATAGCTATCTGAAACATCTCTCCTATTTCTTTAATTATTGAAATCTTTTTCCTCCTTCAGGGAATATTGCTTACCCTGTGATTCTTTCCCTAATTCTTTGATCCCTTTACCCACAATAAAAATCATCTTTCTGTCATTAAATTTCCATCTGACGTCTTCTATGCCTTAATAATATTTTATCATGTATTATAGTTTTTAACATCTAGAAGTGTATTAGTAAATGTTTAATAACTGGTTCACCCTCCAGAAAAAGAAATAATAATAAATGGTGTATTTTAAAATTTGATCTATGTTATTAATAGTTTCTCTCTCTCAAATCTAGACAATCAGCAGAATAATAAATCAAATCCTGATTTGTAGCATTTGGCAATTTCTTAAGTGTAAATTGTCACACTGAAAATTTAACAATCTGTTCCTGAGTCATTTGGAGCTGGCTCCAGCACGCTCCTATCTGCATGCATCCATCTCTTCACTGCCTAATAAATGATCAACTCTTTGAGAATAGATTATTTTACTTTTCATCTTTATGTCTCCCCAGTACCTAATACAACTGAGAGCTAGTACTGTGTCCTTAATAAGGGTTTGTCACTAATTCTAATATTCAGAAGAAATCTCTGAAAGTATCAGAACTGCAGTTTCTGGTCCCAGAAATACATTACAAAATAAGGCTTAAAGAGAAACTGATAATACAGCTAAATGTGCCAAGTATGGGTGATTTCCTTGATCCTATTAAAAATTCCTAATTTAATCAATCAATCAAATAAGAGAATTTCATTATTACAGCTGGGCTTCTAAGCAACCTTTGGGTTTGGTGGCCCCAAAGCTAAAATAGCATCCCAGAAAACAATGTCTTAAGTTACATTTAAGGTCTCTTAAGTTATCAATTAAGGCCCAATTCATAAATCTTCATTCTCTAAGTCACATGACAAGAGATATGGTCAACACTATTAGAAACATGAATGGCTCAATGAGATACAAACATTTGTGAGAAGATGTATACTTATGCTGGAATCAAAAATCCTGACTCTGAAGCCTGATTTTTCTAGTTGCTCTGAATAATCCTGAGTCAATTACTTGATGTTTCCTAAATTGGAAAATGAGGGAATAGAACCAGATGATCTTTAAGATTTTTTTATCTCTACATTTCTTTACTGTTTAATGCTTGATATTTTGTTTATTGAAATTTAGTTTTTCAGGCATTTGAAGAATGATTGCTAATATGGCACATACTTGCTTCCTTTTTTTCTTTCCATATGCACAAACACTGTGTATTTGATCACATCTGACTTTTATTCCACATTCAGATGGCAAGAATAATAAAATTCTATAATTAAACATTGGGTTATTTAATTTGATCAAGGATTCTTATTTCCAAACTTTATAGCCAGGGTTTAAGGTGGGAAAGAAAAGGACCTATTTTACAAACTCAGATTTAGAATGTTGAGTTATTTTATTTTCTTTTAAACAGCACAAAAAAAGAACCATTAGAAAATGAGGTTTTGCCTAGCATAATATGGTTTTATCTTGGTTAAAAACAGCAACAAAACAATACCCATAATTATATTGGTAAAGCCCTCTTTCTGTGATGTTTAAAAAGCAAGTAATTATTAAAATGATTTTAAAATACTTGAAGAACTAAAATAGATTAGAAATAATGAGATGAACTTTTAAATTAGAAAATTATTTTGATATAACAATTACTTTCAGAAGCAAAGAAATTAAAGACTTATTTGCTGTGTTTTATTGATGTCCTGGCTATATAACTTCTTTTAGCTACATACACTAAGTTGGAACATTTTTAATGCTTTTAGAATAGAATAACAATTCCAAAGAAATGTTAGATAATAAAATGAAATAAAATAAAGAACAAAGTAGTGGAAAGACCCTTGGACATGGAATTAAAATTGTAGTCAGGATCTGCAACTTATTAGTTCTGTGATTTTAGATAGGTTGCATTTTTTTCTGTATCTCAGTTCTTTCATCTGTTAGAAATAAAAAAGAAAGAAAGAAGAAAGGAAGGATGGAGAGAAGGAAAGAGGGAAGGAAGGAAGGAGGGAAGGAAGGAAGGAAAGAAGATGGGAAGAAAAAAAGGAGGGAAGGAAGGAGAGAAGGAAGGAAGGAGGGAAGGAAAGAAGGAGGGAAGGAAGGAAAGAGGGAAGGAAGGAGGGAGGGAAGGAAGGAGGGAAGAAAGACAGGAGGAAAGGAAGGAGAGAAGGAGGGAGGGAAGGAAGGAGGGAAGGGAGGAAGAACTACAAGTTGTAACCTACTATCTCTATTTCTTTGTTGAAGTACTTGAATTAACTTTGTAAACTAGAATATATCAGGTAAATAGATATAATTTTGAATTGAACTGTTGTATAAGGTATATAATTTTCCATGTGTAACACAAAGTGTTAATTGCATTCCATGTGCACTGTTATATAGGTTTTCATAAAATGTGCTAGATAGTAACAATATTCTAATAGATTGTCAGAGATTCTGGGTAATTTTGTTTTTTGTTTATGAACCAATACTACTTTCACCCATGTATTCACACTGTTGTGGCATTTACTATCCAATCTACAAATTTAATTCATATGATAATATTAGCAGTACCATGAAAGCAGAAGCAAAACTTGTGTGTGCATATATAGGGATGTGCATGTACATACATAAAATGCACTGTATATGTGTGTATAACATATACATGCATGCTCAGATTGTGTGTTGTGTGATATTAGTAAATGTTTTATATCAGATAAATTATTTGGAATAAAAGCATATCAGATTTGAAAAAGTAAATTGTGATACTCACTTTTGATATGAATTTTCAATGTCTGTAATCTCACGTACTTTGCAACTATTTCTTTTTCCCCAAAAAGTAGTCTGTGCCTATTTCAGGTCACCTTCAATATGCTGTAATAATTTTTTATATTTCACTATATCATTATTTCAAAATCCTTTGAGTACGTGAGTCAATTCAACAAATATTAAATAAGCCTATTATGGGGAAAGCACATTATACTGAAAGAAAGACTACTTGCTAATGAGGACAGAAAGAGAGTGAACTGATGTCCACAGAAAAAGAACAGTAAATAAACTCACTGTTTAAAGTTTCTGTTTATATTACTAAGGCCAAGGCTAATTTTTTGTTACTTTTTTCTGCCTTTATTAGTCTATAAACATGATTTTTGCTAAGCCTAACTCCTTGGCATTAACTTTAAAACAAGAAACTCAAATGTATTTCTTTAATGGAAATTATTCCTTTCTTTTGGCCTATATACAAAACCCAAGGCCTAACTTAATCAGCTGTGGCAATAGAAAGCTAACTAGAAACACAATTCATGATCCTTCCAATTTTTTGTATCATCACTAAAGATATTGGCTGATATTATATCTTTATCACAGGTGTAGATGTGATATTTTAGAAGTAGTATAAAGAAGGAAACATTGAACAGTATTATAGAATTTTACAAATTAACATAGAAATTCTAAAGTAGACAATTTAAAAGAAAATCATAACATAATAAAATAATCTGAATGGATTCATTCTTGATTTTGGGAGGCTAAAATGAAATGAAATTTATGAATTTTTAAAAATGAGAATATGAATTGAGCATTTTTTAACTCTGAAAATATAGCCAGTATTCAGCCATTAGATATAATCTATGTAAAATGAATAACTTAAAAAGAAACAAACAAGTGTGGTTTTTTAAGTCAATATGTGGTGAACAGGAACCCAATGCTGTTTATTTTGACCCCATTGAAATAAAATATATACACATAAAATCTCTATATGCACATATACATGTACCATACTAGGTATTGTCTTATAAATTCATATGCATGAGTATTGTGTATATATACATACATATTGTCTATATACACATATGTATATGAAATATATATATACATATATGTATGTATTTATATATGGTCCATCTTTACTCTTCCCCTTCTTATAGCTTCAGCTCCATTTTTTTTCTTTACCAGATTTCTTCTTCTTCTTTTATAGGTTTTCTTTATCTTCCTAAATACATGTGATTTCACAAGATAGCTGGGATGTGTGTTTAAAAATAATAATTGGTAACTTATCAACTCTTTCTTTCAAATCAATGTTTCCTATCCTACATTAAGGATATTTTTCCAACAATTCCCCCAACTGATAAGCACCCACTTTTCCCCTAATTCTTTACTAAAACAAAATGTATTGCTCTGAGTATTGTACTATATACTGAGCCTTTATTTCTGTCCTTGACCTCTTTGGGGCATAAGCCCAGTACTGTGATTTTTTTGGTCTACAGGGCATCGTATTTCTTGTATAATTCCAAATTAATATTCTGAAGAGTTGAACCAATTCACAACTTTCCCAACAGTGGGCTGTAGACTTGCCTTCCTACAGTGACCTCCAACATTGATTGTCCCTGGCTTTTGCCATCTTAGCTAATTTTTAAGACATGATGTGAAACTTTGAAGTCATTTTAGTTTCACTTTGTTTTAATTTTTGTGATTTGGAGGATGTTTTTATATGACTAGTATTTACTTATAATTCTTCTTTTGAAAATAATTTGTTTATTGTGTCCTTTATGTTCTCAGAATCCAGAACAATGCTTGGCACATAGTAGGTGCTTGTTCATTGGTTGATTCATTGATTCACATCCAGACTATCTTTATATAAATATATATTTAGATATATATACCTACATACACAAGAATATACAAATATACATATACATATAAAAATAGACCCATATAGTTAAACTATAATGCAAAATATTATGTCTGGATATATTTCTTAATGATCACATAAATTTTATGCAAATATTTTATCTATTCTCCAAAGTGTCTTCTTTTATCTTCATTAATTTTATTCTTTTAAAATATTTTCAATTTTATTTTATCAAAATTATATATTCTATACTTTATGATATCATCTAACCTCCATTTCATTAAAGATTTTACATCTAGCCAAAGTTATAAAAGTTCTCTTGTTCCCTTTTGTTTTTATAAAATAGCAATCTATAACTAGGCTACATATGCATTTTGAATATATTATAGTATTTGGTATAAGATATTGATATAAAAAAATTTAAGCCAAACTGACTTCCAGTTTTCCTAGCAGTTCATGTCAAAATGTGAGTCTTTAATAAGTTATGTTCTTAGGTATAAAAAGTATTAGGGATTGCTTTTTCTTCATTCAGTGTATTTCAATTTCTATCCAATACAAGATAATTTTAACAATTATTGCTTTGTAAAATAACTTGAGGCCTAATAATTCTATATGCCCTCCATTCACACTTTTTTATTATTTTCACTAAGATTCTGGAACTTTTTGTTCTTTCAAGTAAATTTTATGGTTGTTTTGCCAAGTTCTATTGAGTCAAGACAAGGTTTAAAGGGTTCTTAACCTTTTCTATGTCATGAACCTTTTGAAAGTCTGATGAAGCCAATGGATCCCTTCTTGGAATATTTTAAATGCATAAAATAAAATACAAAGGATTAAGAAAAAAACCAATTTTATTGAAATTCATTATGAAAATATTTTTTTAAATAAGCTCATGGAACCCTGGGCAAGAACCCCTGTGAGTATTATATCTATAAGTTAATTTGAAGTGTACTGTCTTATTTTTAAAATTATGTGTGACCAACCTAATTTTTCTTCATTTTTAAAATGCTCATTAGAGTTCTTATAGGGGTATTCAGTTTTAAAAAAGTTTAACTTTCACTAAAATTTCCATTCTCTTTCTCTGTCAGACTATAAAAACAACATTACCTTCCTTTATACCCATCTGGAATCTGCACTGAATTATGCAGGCTATGGTGGGGTTAGAGAAATTTTCTAGTGCTGAAAAAGGGGGAAAAGAAATGAAGAAAGAATTCTGGTAAATAATGGAAAAAGCCTAATGTGAATCTACAAAACTCAGAATGAAAGCTAGATAATGGATCTCAAATTCATAGGGGTGGTGATGAAAATTAGCTTCATTAAGGAAAAATGGAAACCAGAAAGCAAAGAGATATTACTGGAAGAAGTTTATAAACATCTGGAGAATAGTATTTACTAAAGTACTTCAACAGATCTATGATCTCATCAATGTGGCTACTTCTTCCACTGGTGCAGATCCCAAATGATGCATGCCTTCGCATTCCATATGATTTCTATGCCATTTTCTTATAGATCCTTCATGGAACATCCCATCCATCTGTTCTATCCCATACTTCTCCCTCCCCCCACCCCCATCAATACACACAACATGCTAAGAGACTAATGAAATACTCTGGCTATCCATCTCTTGACCTTCACCCTCATACAAGACCAGGTTATCTTCTTTTATAATTATATGTTTCCTTAAAGGCATTGCTTATGCCATATCTTACATCATTGGAAATGTGTTGTAGCCTACTTTTTTCTTACCAAAACAACAAAAACAATATCCAAACACCAGAAATGCCAAAAAGAATAAATAATAATTTCACTGCTACCATGAAGATACTAGAAGTGTAAACATGAAAGATAAAAGTCCACTATGGTTTTCTGATTATCATTCCATGTTACCACACTTCAGCTGTAACTTCTCTAGACTCTGAACTCCTTAGTGGTGAGAGGTCATCAATCTGAGTATCTTTAGACCCACTACAATCCACTCCAATCATTTTAATATAATGCTACCTTATAAACATCCCCAGTCCTTCCACTTCCTGCTCTGAGAATAGTAATCTACTCAACAAAAACACACCTGAGAAGCACATGTGAATTAAATGACCTTTGACTCCATCCACCACCTCTGGGACTTGCCCAGGTCAAATCATTGCTCCTGCCAAACCTCTCCTACATATGCTTCATTTTTGGTTAAAAGGTAAGCTCCTTGAATTATTACTATGGAAGAAATAAAATAGGCAACCCAATGATTTTTTATTTAAAAAAAAGAAATATATTATATAAAAAAACCAAATTATCATCTCAAAAAATGAAAGGGTGAATTCACCACGAAGGAAAAGAAAATTAAAGAGATCATTAGGAGCTATTTTGCCCAATTATATACCAATAAATCTGACAAGCTATATGAAATGGATGAATGCTTGCAAAAATGCAAATTAGCCAGATTAATAGAAGAGAAAATAGAATACTTAAACAACCCTATTTTTAAAAAAATGAAATTAAGCAAGTCATCAGATGAGTTCCCTAAGAAAAAAATACCAGAATCAGTTGGATTCACAGATGAATTTTATCAAATATTTAAAGTACAATTAATTCTAATACTTTTGGAATTTGAAAAAGAATAGGCAAATAAGGAATTCTTTGAAATTCCATTAAAAACACAAATATGGTGTGGGTATCTAATTAAGGAAGAGCAAAGCCACAGGGGGAAAAAAATTTGAGCCAATTTCTCTAATGAATATTGCTTTTTTTTTTTTTTTTTTGGCTGCCCAGGGTCACACAGACAGGAAGTGTAAGTGACTGAGGTCAGATTTGAACTCAGGTTCTCCTGATTTCAGGGCTGGTGCTCTATCCACTACACCAATTAGCTGCCCCGATGCAAAAATTTTAAATAAAATACTAGCAAGGAGATTATATTAACATATCACAAAGATCGTGCACTATAACCAGGAATGCAGGACTGGTTTAATATTAGGAAAACTATCAGTGTAATTGATCATGTCAATAACAAAACTAATATAATACCAAAACTATTTCAATAGATACAGAAAAAACTTTTGACCAAGTATAACATCCATTCCCATTAAAAAACACTAGAGAGTATGGAAATAAATGGTGAGAACATAGAAATTAATGGAGTTTTCCTCAAAATTAAAATATCTGCTTAAAGCCACCAGCAAACATTAATTGTAATAGAATAAGCTAGAAGCCTTCCCAATAAGATCAGGGGTAAATCAAGGATGTCCATTATCACCATTATTATTCAATATTGTACTAGAAATGTTAGCTATAGCAGTAAGAAAAGAAAAAAGAAATTGAAGGGATAGAATAGCCAATGAGGAAACAAAACTATCACTCTTTGCAGATGATATCATAGTATACTTAGAAAATCAACTTGAAAACTAATTGAAATTATTAACAATTTTAGTTAAGTTGCAAAACATAAAATAAATCCACATAAACCATCAGCATTTCTATATATTATCAAAAAGTCCAGTAGCAAGAGATAGAAAGAGTAATTCCATTTTAAATAACTATGGACAATATATGATTTTTGTGAGTCTACCTGCCAAGAAAAATCTAGGAACTACATGAATGCTATTACAAAATACAAATTCACACAAATAAAGTCAGATGTAAACAACTGGAAAAATATTGATTAACCATCCCAAAATGACAATTCTCCTTAAATTAATTTACTTATTCAATGACATTACAAATCAAAATTTTTAAAAAGAGCTAGAAAAATAATAATAAAATTCATTAGGAAGTTTTATAAAAAGTCAAGTGTATCTAGAAAATTAATTGGGGGTGGGGAGAGAAGTGAAGGAAACTGGCCTAGCCATACCATTACACAAATAGTATCATAAAGTAATCATCAAAACAGTTTGGCACTGGCTAAGAAAAGAATGGTGGATTAATAAAATAGATTAGATACACAATACACAGGAGCAAGTGACCATTGTAATGTAGTGTTTGATAAACCCAAAGACCCCAGCTTTTGTAACAAGACCTCCACTATTTGATTAAAACTGCCAGAAAAACTGGAAAGCAGAAGGCAGAAACCAGGTATAAATCAGCATCTCACACTGTATACCAAGGTATAGTCAAACTGGGTACATGATTTAGATATAAAGAGTGATACCATAAACAAATTAGGGGAATATGGAATATTTTCCTGTCAGATCTATGGATGATGAAAGAATTCAAGACCAAATGAAAGATAGAGAGCAATATGAGATGCAAAATGAATAATTTTGATTATACTAACTTAAAAGGTTTGGCCCAAACAAAATCAATGTAGCCATGATTGGAAGAAAAGCAGAAAACAGGAGGAAAGAAGAAATTTATAGCAAGTATCTCTGATAAAGACCTCATTTTTCAAATATATAGGGAATTGAATCAAATTTATATAGAAAGCCATTGCCCAATTGATAGTCAAAAGACATGAAAAGACAGCTATCTATAGTCGTGTGAAAAAAATGCTCTAAATCATTATTTTTTAGAGAAATACAAATTTATGGAAAACTTTGAGGTACCACCTCACACCTATCAGATTAGTTAATATATGAGATAAGGAAAATAACATGTTGAAGGGAATGTTGGAAAACTGGGACACTAATGCACTGATAGTGAAATTGTGAAACCCGATCATTATTTTTTTAATAAACCTTTCTTGGAAATAGATAAATCTAACAGAAAGATAAATTAAGAAGAAAATAAAGAATTCAACAAACTGTTACATAATTTGTAGCTGGTAACCTGATATAAAACGTTGACAGTGAATAAGAGCTACACCCAGATTATCAGTGTCACAACACAGATAATGACACTTCTGGTATAGTTACTAATCTTCATCAAGGATCATGTTCATCTATACTTAGTTAATTAAGGGGCATTTCTCTCTTTCAGCCTGTTCCTATGACAGGGTCAATACTGAGATTTTCCACATACCACAACCCATTATTGAGTATTTCTTGGCCCATACTATATATAGATATATATATTGTTTTCTTGGCTCTGCTTACTTCACTCTGAATCAGTTTATATAAATCTTTCCTTGCTTCTATATATTCATTACACCCATCATTTCTTTTTTTCTCAATAGCATTTTATTTTTCCAAATACATGTAAAGTATTTTTCAACATTGATTTTTATAAGATTTTGTGTTCCAATTTTTTTCTCTTTCCTTCCCTTTACCTCCCCCTCCTCAAGACAGCAAGTAATCTGATACATGTTAAACATGTACAATTGTTTTAAACAAATTTTCATATTTGTCATGTTGTACAAGAAAAATTATATAAAAAGAAAAAATATCACAAGAAAGAAAAATCAAACAAACAAAAAATATGAAAATATTATGCTTTGGTCTACATTCAGTCTCCATAGTTCTCTCTCTGGATGTCCATGGCATACCAAGTCTATTGGAATTGTTTTGCAATCTAATCATTCTTGAGATCAATTTGAGACTACCAGAAATACCATTACTAGATCTTTATACCAAAGATATTCTTTAAACAATGACTTACATGTACAAAAATATTTATAACAGCTCTTTTTGTGGTGGCAAAAAAATTTGAAATTAAGTGGATAGGTAACCATCAACTGGGGAATGGTTGAACAAGTTGTATTATATAATTGTAATGAAATACCATTTTACTATAAGAAATGATGAACAGGATACCTTCAGAAAAATCTGGAAAGATTTACATGAGCTGATGCAGTATGAAATGAGCATGACCAGGAGAACAATGTGCATCACAACAGCAATATTGCACAATGGTTATCTGTGAATGACTTGGCTATTTTCAGAAATACGATGAAAAATATAATCCACTTCCATATAAAGAAGATGAATTCTAAGGATACTATTTTTTACTTTATTTTTTGTGGGTTCTTTTTTGGTCTGTGGTTTCTTTCACAGCATGACCAATATGAAAATATGTTTTGCATAATTGCACGTTACTTAGCCATATTAGAAAGAGGAGAGAAGAAAGAAACAATTTGGAATGCAAATTTTAATGTCAAAAATTGGTTTTTCCTCCAATTAAAAAAATTATTCAAAAATGAAACAATTGGAAAGAATAATAAAATGAAACTGACCCAATTGATAAATGACCAAAATATATAGTTATATGAAGAAAGAAAAATTCATCTATAATCATATGAAAAAGACTCTAAATCACAATTGATTAGAAAATTGCAAATTAAAACAACTCTAAGGTACCACTTCATCATACCTATCAGATTGGCTAAGAAAATGGAAAAAGATAGACAAATGTTGGAGGGGGGGGGGAAATTGGAACACTAATGTATGGTTGATGGAGTTGTGAACTTACCCAGCTATTCTGGAGAACAATCTGGAACTATGCCCAAAAGGCTATAAAACTGTGTTTATCCTTTCTCCAGCAATGCCATTACTAGGTCTGTATCCCAAAGATATCATACAACCTGTAAAAGGACCCACATGTACAAAAATTGTACATGGTCTCTTTGTGATGGCAAAGAATTGGAAATCAAGGCAATGGCCATCAACTGGGGAATGGCTGAACAAACTGTGGTATAGGAATGTAATAGAATGATGAGAAGCTAGATTTCAGAAAAACCTGGAAAGACTTCCATGAATGAATGCTGAGAGAAATGAGCAGAACCAGGAGAACATTGTATTCAGTAACAGCAACATTGTGCCAGTGCCAGTGATCAACTTTAATAGACTTTGCTCTTCTCAGCAATATGATACAAGACAATTCCGAAAGACTCATGATGGAAAAATGTCATCTGCATCCAAAGAAAAATCTATGGAGTCTGAATGCAGATCAAAGAAAATTATTTTTACTTTTTTTGTTGTTTTTTTCTTTCTTGTGGTTTTTCCCTTTTGCTCTGGTTCTTCTTTTACAACTAACAAATACGGAAATATGTTTAACATGATTGTATATGCATAACCTATATCAGATTGCTTGCTGTCTTGGGGAAGGAGAAAGAGAAGGAAGAGAGGGTGAAAAAAATGAAAATCAAAATATTGTAAAAGTAAATGTTGAAAACTAATCAATTTTTTTAAAAAAATTAAACTGAATATGGTGCAAAAATTAATTTAATCATAGTCACAAAGCAAATTTCATTGTTGATGTTTAATGTTTCTTTTTTTAAATTAATTATAAATAACCTAAGTGTTCTATGGGTGGCTTATAAGGTTTTCAAGAAGTTCCGAGAACAGTCATCTAGAAAGGTTTCAGAGTTTAGGTACCACTTATACTAGACCTTGAAGAAAAGATAAAACTTTACATTAAGTGGGGAGAAAGAGGGCACTTCAGACAAAGAGCATAGCATGGGGAAAAGATATGTAATAATGAACACTCTCCAGTAGAGTAGTAGATGTTAATCTGATCCAAGTTTTCAGAAGTCCAATGGACTAGGAATCTTACTTTAGGTATCTCAACATCATGTTCATACTAATATAGTATAATGGCTGTTCATTACTCATCCCGTGATATCATTATCTAATTAGCCTTCCTCCTGTTCTAAAGTCTCTCCTGTCTCTCAGTTTAGTGCTCAATAAATTTCAAATAAATGAGCACAACATGGCAGGTAATGTGCCTGACTCTTAAGCAGAAAATCTTCTTTGTACCTTTCTAAAGTATGAGTTAATCTACTCAGTTTTGAGCAGACATTTCAGATAAATATTGGGTTATACTGAAATTGAGAGGTACTAGTAATTCTTTTAGTGTCACACACAAATTTGTAGTCAACTGCAGCAAAGTCCAAAAAGACTTTGCATAAAAGACTTTCCTTAATTTTGATGAGATGTCAACTGCCTGGGCCCTAAATTGAATATGATGTCGGATGGAAGAAGGATTTTATTTTTCAAGAATTGAAAATGTATTGTGCCCTAAGCTTGTCTTGAATGTTCTTGAAGGACATTTCCCCATCAATGATGACTTCAAAGAGGAATCAAAATAATGAAATTTGCTGCCTTCTGCTCCTTAGCTTCTCCTGCAAAGAATAGGGCCCAACCAAACAATTTCAGAACTATACAGAAAGTGTTTTACTATTTAACAAAGTTACTGAAATTATTTCAGCAGTAAAAATGTGCTTCCTCTGCAAGATGCAAATTTTGGCAACTGATTCTTTAACTTGTCTTAAAAGGGCAGCTTTGCAGCAAGAGAAAAGGAAGCTGAGGTGGCAAACTTTTATCTGTAGCAACATAGAAATATACTGTGTATGCTTAAAATTGGAATGGGGGTGTGGTATGGTTATTATTTTAAGATTCTGTCTTTGTGATTTGCTCTATGAACTCAATCCAAATTTGTGTATTTATAAATGAACTTTCTTGCATATATATATACTAAGATGTTACAGCTGCAGACACTTTATGACACATAAGAGGGGAATTTTCTGGTACCTAAATATGTTCTCTATGTAAATTTTATACTTCTCCCTAATCTTCACATTGATTGTAAGCTTTGCAAGTAACTCGGAATGTGACAACTAAAATGTGTACTTCATTGAAATAACATGTAAGCATTACATAAATGAGTCCCAAATATTCATGAGCTATTTTCAGGGATGATATTTATGAGACTATTAACAATAACTCATTACTTTAGCAATTCCTCTCATAAGTTGACAATTAAGCAGAAGTTATTTATATCAATGCCCTAGAGACAGTAATAATTTTGGTTTGGAAAACACTTGCATTTAAAATAAATCAAGCAATTGGCGTTATATTGATAATTTTTGAAAGTATACCATATTTCTATAATATCTATGATTAGATCTAATTCTATTAAAGAGCCATATACTGATTGACCATTATTAGTTTTGGGGTTTTTTTCATGATTACTTAGTGAGTTTAAAATGCCATGCTTTAAAGAGACAAATATAATACCTGTAAGAATTCTCTTTTCTATAGAGACAGCATATGTTCTAAGAACACAGTAGGGATTCAAGCATGGGCTCTGCCACTCACTACACACGCAACCCCATCCAAGTCATTTCATCTTTCTGAAAGTTTTCCTCATTTGCTTCTTCTATAAAATTGGAGTAATAATACCTAATATTTCAACTTCAGAGTACTATTGTGATAAAATTGTTTTATGGACTGAAAGTGGAAAGTCTTATAGAAATGAGAATTATTATCATTATCATTCATATGATTATTGATAACTCTACAGTCTAGTGAGACTGGGAAGGAAAAGGGTCCAGAATTAAATCTAGTTTGGAAATTCTTTAGTCTGTATGAAACCTTGAGACCTGCCCACTCCTCTCACTACCTCATTACAGATGAGACTAATTGGGAAAATTAACATGTTTCAAACACACTTTTCTGGGCTATAAACCTATTGAGATTCTTCTCAAATGCCTAAGCAATAGTAATTTATTAAAAAGTCTTTATCCATGCTGCTCCTGCATTCTTCAAGGTAGTACTGGTAGCATAATGGGTAGAATACTGGGTCTGGAGTCAAGAAGATTTAAGTTCAAATCAGCTTCAGATTTGGTCCTCATACCTCATCAGTACCCCCCCAATTACCTTTATCCTTTTATTTGAGGGATAGAAGATGGAGGAAAAACAAACTTTCTCCCAATGCCTCCCTTTAAAGAAAGCCCAGAGACTCAGCCAACTCATTTCCCACCAGCTGAAATACTTGGTTCCATCTATACTACCACTATGCTCCCCCAGATAAATTCATCATCAGGAAATACATCATCATAGAGCTTGCTTCCCTGTAATCTTAGTGGTTTCTGTCCCTCTAATTGAAGGGCTGGAGGGTGGAGCAAAAACTGTTTCCAAAGCCTTTCTTTACAGAGGACTCAAAAGTTCAGCCAGCTTTTCATTCCCTATCAACTTCACTGCCAAGTTTAAGCTCTACTATCACGGGGGATTGGGAGGGGGGAAAGGGGATGATGTGGAAACTTTCTTCCCCCACCCCACTCCCCATGTTTCTTTTCAGCTTTTTGTGTATTGCCTTGTATCATTAAATTGTAAGCTCCTCAAGGCCAGAAACAATCTTCTCATTTGTATCTCTAGCAGTTCTGCACAGTGCCTGGTACATAGCAGAGTGCTAAAGAGTATTTATTATATTATATTGTATTTAAATCCAGCTTCAAATATTTAGCTGTATGACCTTAAGTAAATACTTTCACCTTTCCTTTGTTTGATATCCTCCTCTGTAAAATGACACCCACTTCTCAGGTTTGTTTTGAGGATCAAATGAGATATTTGCTAACAGCACTTAGCACAATAGGACAGAGTAGGCACTAAATAGATGCTTAGTCTTTCCCCTTCTCCTTTCCCTTTCAGAAGCCTTTCCCAATCCCATTAATGATAGTGCTTTGCTTCGTGAAATTATCTTCCATCTTCCCTGATACCTTTATGATTGTAGTTTTTTGGATGTTCTCTACCTCATCAAGTTCTTGACATCAAAGACTATTTTTGCCTTTCTTTGATTTCCCAGAGCTTTGCATGTTGCCAAACACATAGTAGACACTTAATAAATACTTGTTGGCTGAATGAATGAATGAATGATTGTTTTCTATCAATAATTTGAAAAGATGGCCAATTAATTTGCTTTTGTTCTTCAGAAGCTCTTGGTGAATCCACTAAAGATGATACTAATAACTCATCTGCACCCATTCATAACTATGTTTTCCCACTACCTTTAGTGAACAATGGTACACATTTGTTAAAGCAATGGCAGAAATCAGTACTGAACACAAAACATTACCACAGCTCACATTGTTAGCTGTTAAATTAAAAAAACAACCACACACACACACAAAAAAAAACCAAACAGAACTTCTACTATCATCAAAAACAGCAAAGGAAAAATGACTTTTTGATACGAAGGAAATCAAAAGAATTTTAAAGCTTTTAGAAAACAGAATCTCCTAGCTGTGCTTCTCATTTTGATGCCCTATTTCCTGTGCTACAGTAAATCATTCCCATAAGATCTTATAATTCTTCTCAGGGCTAAGTGCTTCTATAATTCCAGAATGATGACAAGACTGTACATTAGCTATCTAGGCAACTGCAAAAATACAAGACTTTAGCACTTTCCTTGAAAAACAAAAATCTACAGAACAGGAATCATGGCATTGTGCTCAAAGTCCTGTACTTATAAGTAGGAGACCTGGATTGACCAGCTTCAATCTTTTTGGCTATTTCGCTCCATAGACGAGCCACTTAATCACTCTCTGTCTCAGTTTCCTTATGTGTTAAATGATAAAAATACTCCCCCTAGCTACTTTCAAATCTTGTTGTTAGGAGCAGTTGATGGCGCAGTAGATGAGAATTTCAAACCAGGAGTCAGAAAGACATGATTTCAGATCCTTATTAGCTGTGAGATCCTGGACAAGTCACTTAAACTAATTTTCCTCAAGTATAAAATGAGGATTATAATAGCATCTACTTTGCAGGGTTATTATGAAGATCAAGTGAGATAATAGTTGTTAAAATTGCTTTGCTCTTTTCAGAAATACAACAATCCACGACAATTCTAAAAGATTTGATAGAAAATGCTATCCTTATCCAGAGGAAAAAAATCTGAATGCAGACAGAAGCATACTATTTTCACCTTTTTGTTGTTTTTTTTTTTTTCTTTTGAGTTTTTCTTATGGTTTTTCCCTTTTGTTCTGATTTTTTCTTTCACAATATGACTAATGTGGAAATACATTTAATATGATTGTACGTGTATAAACAGATGTCTTGGAGAAGTAGAGGAAAGGAGAAATTTTGGAACTCAAAATCTTGTAAAAATTGAATATTAAAAACTATCTTTACATGTAATTGGAAAAAATAAAATACTAAATACAAAAAAAGATTTCAAGTTTCAAAATGAGTAAGTTATAACATAGGAATGATATGAATATGATGGAATATTATTGTACTATAGGAAATGATGGAACAGTTTCAGAGAAACCTGAGAAGTTTTCTATGAACTAATACAGAGTAAAGTAAGTAGAAGCAGAACAATTTAATACAATAACAATAATTGTAGGGCAGCTAGGTGGTACAGTAAATAAAGCACTGGCCCTGCAGTCAGAAGGACCTGAGTTCAAATCTGGCTTCAAACATTTAATAGCTATGTGACACTAGACAAGACATTTAACCCTGATTGCTTCCAAACCAAAAACAAACAAATGAATGAACCAAAAAAAAAAAACCCAACTAATACAATAATATTATAAGGTCAAGTTTTGGTTGACTATTTGTAACTGGGGTTAGTTTTTTTTTCTTTCTACATGGATATAGGTAGAAAGAAAATATAAGGAATGTCCACTGACCAAAAAAATAAAATTTAATTTAAAGCTAAGCATTATTACTCTTCTTTCAACTAAAAAACAAGTTTTAGAGTTCTGTTCTACATTGACAGAAGGACTTTACTCGCCAGAAATTATGTACATGAGATCGGGTCCATTGCAAAATAAATTATATGCTTTATCTATAGCTATAATTATTTCATTGCAGTGTGTAGAGAGCTGAACTTGAAGTCAAGAAGATTGGAATTCAAATTCTACCTCAAATATTAGCTTTGTCATCGTGAGCAAGTAATTTTTTGTGTCTCAGTCTCAGCTTTCTAATCTGTACAATGTAGATAATAAATAGCACAAGGTTATTGTGAAGATCAAATAAGATAGCATATGTAAAGCACTATGCAAATTTTGTGACTAAAAAAATATATAAATGCTAACTATCGTTATCATTCGTATCCAACATACATTTTTTTAAAAAACTATACTAATATCCTAACATTTATATAGTATTTACTATGTGCTATGCACAACATCAAGCACTTTTATAAATATTAGGTCATTTGACAACTAATAGTTAGCAGTTCAATATCTAATCCTCTTTTTCTACCTGTACCTTCAAATGTAAGTTTGTTGATGTTCACAAGAAAAAATTTAAAAGTTCAAATTGAAGTTTTAACTATTTACCCAGCCCCAGGGGAAGATTCATATTTCTGAATTCAAATCCAGTCTCAGACACTTACTAGTTGTGTAACACTGGGCAAATTACTTAATGCTGTTTGCCTCAGTTTCCTCATCTGTAAAATGAGCTAGAGAAGGAAATGGCAAACCACTCTGGTATCTTTGCCAAAAAAAATAAAAACCCAAAAGGAGTTGAAAAAAGCTGGACACTTCTGAAGTGACTCAACAACAACAACTATATCTAAGAGATCATGTTGGGCCCTGATTCAGGTTTCCAATATCTCTCCCATAGATTGCTGCAACATCTTCCTGAATGATTTCTTACTAGTCCCTTTCCTCCCACCCCAACCTCCTACATCTTAGAGACCTCTGTCCTTCAATGTCTCCTGCATACAGCTGTCAGAGTAACTATCTTAAAGCACAGCTGTGCTCAGGTTATTTCTGTCATCCTTGTGTCAGAGGATCTCACATAACACAGAGATACTTTGGGATAATTTCTCATCCCAGTGACTATTCACAGCTAGCACCCAGAAAACTTGGAAGTATCCCTATATGTCCTTATGCCCGGCAAAAACTCAGTTCTCAAAATTCAAATGAGAAAAGTTTCATCTTATCACAGTGTCTGGCACAAAGTAAACCCTTAATAAATATTTGTTTCCTGCCTTCTTTTCTCTTTATAGGTCAAAGAAAAAACAATAAAATTCAGTATAGAACCTGTGGGAAAGGACACCTGCTGATGAAAGTGTGTTCTCCCTATGCCTGTTCGGCTTCAATTACTTGTAACCCTGGGTTAAGTGAAGGGTCCCAACTAGGGTTCCTTTAACATATGCTCAGAGGATGTCTCCTTCTGCAGTTCTGGATCACTTTCAGTGGCTGTTGAGGGTGTTACTTTCCTAGATTCTTCCCTTGGCCACCTTTCTGTGCCTCGGGTATTTCAAGCCTCTTGAACCAGAAGAAAATCTGCTGTGCTGAATCTGATTCTTGCATTACATAGGAAGACAGACCCATTTTCCTAGCCTCTACAGGAGGCAGAGATCTCACTACTCTCAACCTGAATCCAGGGCTACCCAAGAGACTCATAGTCTGGATTGGTTCCCTTCTAATACAGTTCTTGCCAAGCTCTGGTCTCATTAAAGCCTGCTCAGGCACCAAGACAGCACCACCCCTCTCAGCTGCTGCCATAATTGGTAGGTAGCAACATGGGATCTCCTGGCCTGATGTTCTCTCTCCCTCCAGCATTTGTGCTATAAGCTCTCCTTCTCACACTTCAAAGAACACTCCCCAAGAAGCCTAAAAAAGCTCCCCAGTTGTCTCTAGGATCCCCATGAATTTCCCTGGTAGGAGGTGGGAAGCAGATGCTGATGTGGGGATGTCACTCTCACCCACCCATTAGCTCACACTGGAAGCTGGAGGAATATAGAGTGGAGAAAAGCACTCTATACTCCTTTGATCAGAAATCTTCAAAAGCCATTGACTGTCTCCCCCAAAAATGCAGATTAAGATCATTTTTGTCCTCCACATTCTGGCACCAACTTCTCACTACAGTCTTATATCTCAGTCTATATCCTTTTTGTGGTTGTCGTTTAGTCATTTTAGTCCTGTCTGACTCTGTGTAACCCCACTTAGGTTTTGGGGGGCAAGAATACTGGAGTGGTCTGCCATTTCCATCTCTAGTTAATTTTACAGATGAGGAAACTGAGGCAATCATGGTTAAATGACTTGTTCAGGATCACAAAGCTAGTAAGGAAGATCAAAGGTCTTCCTGACTCCAGGGTTGGTGTTCCATCTACTACTGTGCCATCTAGCTGCCCCACTCTATATCATTATCCCCTACCCCACCTGCAAAGTCTAAACAATCAAAATGAATTATTTACCTATACTTAAATGTGCTTTCCTACTTCCTTCACTTGAGTTTTCCTTCCCTTTGGCTTAAAATTCTTCTCTTCCCCATTTCTACCTTTTGATATTCTTTTTTTTTTAATTAGAGCTTTTTATTTTCAAAACACATGCATGGATAATTTTCTTTAGGCAATTGGGGTTAAGTGGCTTGCCCAGGGTCACACAGCTAGAAAGTGTTAAGTGTCTGAGACCAGATTTGAACCCAGGTCCTCCTGACTGCAGGGCTGGTGCTCTATCCACTGTGCCACCTAGCTGCCTCTACCTTTTGATATTCTACCCGTTCTTCAGTTCTCAGTTAAATTGTACCTTCTCCTTGAAGCCTTCTTGATGCCCTCTCTCAGTGAAAGGGACTATTTTCCTCTTCCCATGCTCCCTGGCATGGCTCCTTGTTTGTACCTTTACTATATTTGGGATGATTTATAGTCATTTATTTAAGTGTTTTTGCCCCTGCTATTAGATTGTATGGTCTCTGAAATTTTTCTCTTAAAAAAATAACTAACATTTATGCAGCCCTTAAAAGATTTTAAGACATTTTACACCTCCCTTCTCATTGGAGCCTCAGCATCACCACAAGATGGGGACTATCAGATGCTATTACCCCCATTTTATAGATGGGGTCACCAAGTCTCAGAGGCCTTCTGACCTGAGAGAAGCTAGAAGTAGGATCCAAAACCAGTTCTCCTCTAACCCAAAGTTCAGCATTCTTTTCAAGAATTTTTATCCCCTTAACCTCAGTGCCTAACATGGGGCCTCCCACATAGTGGTTGACAAATAAATGTCGGCTGAATTTAATAATTATAAAACATAGTTAAATTGTTTACAGAGTTGTCCCTTTAAGGAAAAAAAAGTCATATCTCTCTTAAACAGAGAAATTAAATAGCTAGCAGGAAGTGACTTGCCCAGCATCACCCAACTTACTAGCTGTATATCTGAGGCTGGATTTGAAACAGAAAGATTCCAGGCCTGGCACTCTCTCCACCAAGTCACCTAGATGCCCTTGTGCATTTAATCTGGCATTAGCATTATGCAAATTTACCAACATCATATTTTTCTACCCCTTCCCTTGTTGTTAAATGATGTCTTCTTCCCACTTACCATATCACTAAGCTCAGAAAACACAATCATCTGTCTCAGATCAGATAAAAATGAAGTTCCCCTTACTAATACAATGAGTTCCCATGAAAAGCAGGCAAAAAGAAAGAAATTCCCTATTTCTCATTCAGCTGAGTGTTCATAGTATTACATGTGAATTTTCATGGTTATATAATATAATTACTATTAATGAACAGCAAGTGCTGCTTCATAAAGTGTTTAATTTGTCACTTGACAAACCTAAATCCTGTCATAGAAAGCTTTTAAGTAGGAGATCTAAGCTCTAGATTTCATTAACTTTCTTTAAGGATCATTTACATACCAAAGAGAGGAGTTTGCCAGAGAGAAATCAGCAAAGTCTGACATATGAAGCCTGTGAGCAAGTCATTTCCCAGTGTGGTAGTCAAATCTAAGACTATAAGTTGCACACTTCTATGGGTTAATAAAGTTTCTTTTATATCTACTAATGAAATCACAAGTCAGGTCCCTATCTCTATTATGTATCAAGACTCAGATTTATGACATTTCCTAATTCATACTAGAATTTTATTTATTTATTTAAAAGCTCTCAGACATATTAGTGTTTAGTGTATAAGATATTATATGTATTATTAGTGTTTATTAGTGTATAAGATCTCAAAATTGAAACATTGGCTTATTTCTTAAATGAAAGAAGTCTGATATGATAAAGATACATTAGAAAAAATATACTACAGTGCCAGTTTTCAAAAGAAGTGTTTAAGATAACAAACCTATTATTTTATTAAAGAAATATAAAAATTAAGGCACAAAAACTCAAGTGGAAATTCTTGACAATCTCCAATAAATCTGTAATTTGTATACTGTTTCTGTTTTGTCCCATGAATTCCTAATATTTTCTTTCATTCCTTTAGATTTTTTTTAATAGTTCTAGATTGTCTTCATTAAGTCTTTATCTACTGTCATAAGTTTTTATATACCTTCACACACTTTTACAAATATTTATTAGGCACCTATTATGTGCAAGACAAGGCAACTCTGTGGAAGTAAAATCAGCAAGATTTGACAGTTTATTAGAGATGGACAGACAGAGAGACAGAGAATGGCAGAAAGACAGAGATAGGGATAAAGAATAACTATAATTCAAGAAAATAGCAAGAAAAAACTTGCATATTTTAGATAGAGTCAGTGGTTGAGATATTAAAGATGAGCAAAAGAAGATAAAAGACCAATTGTGAAGGGTTCTGGAAGGGGTGAAACAGGATGAGATTAAGAGCAAGGGTTATCCCTGAAATGAAAAGGGAGACTCCCAGTTAATATGGAATGAAAGGCAAACCACCTAGATACATAAACCAGGAAGGCATCATGGACTTCTGAGGGCAGAATAGAGAACAGTTTACAGCAAAACCTGTTCCTTGTTTTCTTTAGAGGAACTGAGCACTTTTAAGCATTTCTAATGAAAAGTAGGAACTTTGAAATGCAAACACAAGATTTAAGGAACATCTAGAGCAATGTATTTGTATAATTTGAAAGAGCTATATAACATGCATTCTCATAAGAGAAGAAAAAATAAATACCCCATCCAAAGGGTATGAAAAAAATTAAAATTAAGAAAAACAGAGAGGTGAGTTAATTCTGAACAGATCTTCAGAGGGGAAAGAGACAGAAGTATAAAAGGAAGGTGGAAAGATAGAACCTGATATTCTCATAAATGAGATAAAGCATGTTACTTTCTTCCTGACAGAGATATGAGTGGATATGACATATAGAAAGGGGCATAACTACTTGGACATATGCACTCTGTAGAATCATTTTGTGTGACTTTATTCCAGATTTTTTTCCCTTAAATTTTAAATGGAAGATTTTTACAGAGGTGAGAATTAGCAATGGTGCTGCCAATAAAATGAGGGCCATTGAAACATTTTTTTTTCAAATGTACAAAAGAGAATAGGAGGAAGTTCAGAAGGAAACACAGATAAGCAGGATATTTTTGAAAGCTATATATGGAATTTGTGATATAGTTTTTAAAAAAAGAAAGTGGTGTGAAATGGAAATTCATGGTCTTTGTATTCTGCAGTAGATCTGGAAATGCTTCATTAAGTAAAATTAAATAAGAAAGAAGGAGGAACATGAGAGAATAAGAAAGAAGTAATGAAGATACTGGGACATTTTGAGATAGAAAGGAGTGAGGTTGAGGGAGCTTTTACTAGATGATCGATATTTTTTTTTTATTAAAGTAGGAGGTTATTCCATTCTTCTTTGTAAAGATAGGATAATATGGATGAAGAACACCACATAATGTTGGGTTTTGTTGATGTGCTGTTAGCTTTATTGAATTTTTCCCCTATTTTTTAATTCTTTGTTATAAGGAAAAAAATGTCTTTTTGTAAGGGGAGGGAAGATGCACACTAGAAAATGTATATAATGTAAAAACAGAATTTATCACTACTTTTAAAATAATTAAATGTAAAGAAAGGGATAAAAAAATTAGCAAATACTTGCTTCAAGGAATATGAGAGAATTAATGAGACATGAATCATAGTTAAGACTATTGAAAATGATTGCTATTATAATACTTTTTGAAAATGCTCATTTTAATTACATTCTCAAAATGTGTTATAAGTGATTACAAAATACACAGATTTCCTTTATACTTTGATACTATAGCTTAAATGTCTAACAAAAACAACAAAGGATGAGTATAACTAAACAAAGTACACCATATTTTAAAAGTCACCTACTTTTATCAAATATTTCCTGCAATATTCTGAAGCAGGATAAGATGTATTGATTCACTGTAGATGTTTTTCTTTTTACTAGTATAAAGGTCAACCACCTCAACACCATGGTTATAGAAGCATCCGGAAGATCCCACCAATTAGTCTGTCAGTTGGCATTATTGGGACAAAAGAAATATTGCCAAATAATTGAATTTTTGAGACATAATTCAGGCTTCAAAGTTCTGCTTTATTATATGATTTCATTAATATTTTATAGGTACTTATCTTGAAATTTATTGCAATTTCCTAAAATATTACAAATGTCTTCATCCTATTAAACAATTTTTGATATTACTGCTTTTTTTAACTTTGTAGAATTCCTGATCATAACTGCTTTTTTAGAAATTTCTTTAAAATATGATAGTAAAAATTTTAAAATATTCTATAAATGAACCTGAAAATGGCTAAAAACATTCAGTATGTATCTATACATATACACACAGAGACATACACCTATATTTGAATATGTGTATATATGTTTATTTACATATTATTTTATAGAGTTTTTTCCAGCTTCCCTTTTTTGAGGTATTGAGATTTTTCAAGTGATTCATCAATCAACAAATTAAATACCTTTATGTGATAAGCATAATGCTAAGTATTGGAAGCATAGTCTCTGCACTCAAGAAGGTTACATTTTTATTGAGTGAGACAATGTTTACACATATACATGCATCAATATATAAATATGGACAAATTTTTCATTGAACTAATAAGTATTTTTCCAGGCTTTGGAAAATATGGCAAAGAGAAAGCATGGTGTGGTAAATAGAAAGGTGTATTTGTGATCAGAAGACTGAGAAAAACCAAGGCTCACAATTTCTCTGAGCCTCTGTAAATCTGTAAAATTAGGGGGTCATCTGATTTAGACTTTCCAATTCTATATCTATGACACTATGAATTCAGAGAGCTGACTACAGAGAAAATTCAGAGAGCTGGCTACAGAGCGAATTGAGGGGGTGGAAATAACATCTGTTTGGTCCAGATTAATAAGATTTTCTTCCTTGTTTATGCTTCACTTTCATTAATATTTACTGAGTATTTATAGTGAACACATAACTACTACAGTAACTATTTAATTTTAGTGGTACAAAAATATGTATCATTCTACCACAAAGAAACTAATCTCTTGATTAGCCATGAAGAATTGACCATTTTCACAAAAATAACCATTTGCTTAGACTCTTATGAATGACGGTACAACAATTTATGAGGTTAAATCTGATCAAAATTAATCTACCAGGTAGCTGATGAAGGAAACCTGATGTTTTGTGGCTTTAGAGAAAAACTGTCTCCAGGGGGTGATTTCCTGCTTGGTCAGTTATTTGGGGCAAGGTTCAAATCAAAGTGCCTCAATTGTGCTTATGTTCTCTTTTTATGACATTGAATTTTTGGGAGAGAAGTCATCATTTGACTGAATGCCTTGTTCAGTGTTGTCAAGGATTTCTTAATTGCCAAATCTAGCATCCTTTTCTCAATCCTTGTTTTTCTTGGCCTCTTTGCAGTATTTGACCCTATTGATCACTTGATTCTTCTGAATATTCCCTTCTCTCTGGATTTTTGTGAGCCTGTGGTTCCTGATTTCTCATCTTTGTTTGACCACTCCTTCTAAGGATGCTTTCCTTGCTTTTCATCCACATCATAGTTATCAATCATGGGTCTCTCCCAAGGCTTTCTTCTCTTTTCCTTAAATACCAGGGATTCTTAACTTCTTTGTGTTTTCTGAATCCCTCTGGGTCAATTCTCAGAATAATGCTTTTAAAAACAGAAAATACATAGAATTACAAAAGAAATAAATTATATTGAAAGAAATTCATCAAATTTTTTTTAAACCAACTTCTTCACAATCATGTTAAGAACCTCTGCTCTATAGTATATCACTTGGTGCTCTCATCAGCTCCCATGGGTACAATAATCATCTTTAGGCAGATGATTCCCACAGCTACATATCTAGCTCTAGTCTATCTCCATAAATACAGTTCCATATGACCAATTGCCTTTTGAATATCTCAAAGTGAATTAAACATATCCAAACTAGAGCTCATTTCTCATCATCATCATCAGCTTCCATCCCCATCTCACCCCCCTTCCAAACCCTTCCTTTCTCTCTTCTCTTCTTTCCAATTATGATCAAAGGTACTGTCATCTTCCTAGTAACAAAGGCTCTAAATGTCAATGTTACCCTCCACTCTTCATTCATATTCACCCTTTATATCCAACTTGTTTTCAAGTCCTGTCATTTCTGCTTTGGCATCATCTCTCATACTAAGCTGTTTCTCTTGACTCACATGGCTGCCATCCTGATGCAGACCCTGATCTCTTCTCAGATGGACTATTTCAAGAACCTTCTGAAGAATTTCCCTCTACCTGAGACTCCTCTACCCACTAACACATCCTCCATTCAGTTATTTAAAGGCTAAAAAAAGCCAGTCTCCCACTGCATCCGGGGCCATCTCCATTTGTCCTGATCTATATCTTGTCACTGGACCCAGATGGCTGCAGAGGAGAAAATGAAGCTGATGACTTTGTGCACAGTCCTCCCTCATTTAAATTCAGTTCATCTGTAAGTCATGGTATCATGTTTCTGATGTCATGGTCTTCTTCAAGAATGAAGAACAAATAACCTATGAGTAATAGGAGACCAAACTGGAACTCCCCTTCCCTTCCCACCCATCCTCTCCCTTTCTCTCTTTCCTCTCCCTCTGTTCACATAGGATATACCTACCATACTCTGACCAGAGGAATGTAAATTTTGATCCTGGCTACCTCCCATGATATCTTGGGATTTACCAGTTATATTTCTTTCTCAAGAACCAAGCTTTAAACCTAAATCACTCTGCCTCTCATTGAGAGTCCAAGTCCAGGGGGTCATTCATTGCTTGGGCCCTGATCACTCAGAGAGAATGTAAATAGCACTTATTCCTCTTTGGCCAGAATCCCCAAGCCCACGGCCTTCCCAGATTGATTTTCTTTTTTGATTAGGTAAAAGAGTCCATTGTCTGCCACATTTCTTATTTAGCCTTAATCACTGAATGGATGCTGCCTCAATCAAAATAAGACCAGTTGAAGACCTTAGCTTAAAAAGATCAAAGTCTCCCATAGCATCCAGAGCCATCTCCAGTCATCCTATTCTAAATCTGGCCACTGGAGCCAGAAGGCTCTGGAGAAAAAAGTGAGGTAAGTGACTTTTCACAGCCCTTCCTCACTCAAATCCAGTTCACTTGTATGTCACCTTCCTGAGATGGTCATTTTCAAGAATGAAGGAAGAACAAGAACAACAAGAATATTTAACTGCCAGAGTGATTTTACTAAATTGTGGGTCAACCCCCACTCACCCTCCTATTCAAGTCAAATAAATCTAGATTCAAAAGTTGTTCATCCTTCACTGTCAAAGAGGGCCAGTGAAAGCAAGAATATATCTTGAGTTGGACACAAGGTGGATCTGAGTAAGGCATTATTGAGCCAAGTTGACAGCTTCCAGATCCCATATTCAGGAGTCCAGCCTGGAAAAGAATGAAAATATCCCTGACCTGGGTGTCAGTCTTAAAATGGAGGTTCTGGGAGGAACCAGCCAATTAGAGTAAGAGGCTGAAGAGACAGAGGGTACTTGCAGTATAAGAATTCTGGGAGTGGAGTGAGTATCTAGGACAAAAAGATTTCTGTTAAGTTCTTTAATGCCTCTCTATTGCTTAGAATAGTGTCTGGTACACAGTAGGTATTTATTATATGCTTACTGATTGACTGATTAGTAGAGAAAGCCCATGAAGAGTCAGGACTATAGCATCTAGAGGAATGAAGGAAAGAATATTTAAGCAACTCTAATGGCTACATATTAGTTTCAAGATGAAATATAAACTCTCATGTTTGCCATTTTAAATTTTTCAAAATGCCACTTGCCCATTTTATAAACTCCAGTGGCTCCCTGATGCCTCCAAGACAAATATAAAATCCTCTGGCTTTTAAAGCCCTTTTATAATTTGGCTCCTTTCTACCTTTCCCATTTTCTCAAATCTTCCATCCTTCCAAGCATTCTGCAATCCTTGTCTTGCTAACAGTTTCTCATACTGGACATCTCCTCCACCAACTCCATTTATTCTGAATGTCCTTACACCTATAATTCTCTCCTCCCCACCTCTGCCTTCTCTATGTCTCTTCAAGTCTCAGATAGTGTCACCATTTTCAAAAGGCCTGTGCTGGTCTTTCCAATACTATAGTACCTTCTCTCTAAGAGCATCTCTGATTTATCCTATCTAGATTGAATTTGTATGTGGTTGTTTACATATTGTTTCCCTTCATTACTTTCAGCCCCAAGAAGAAAGGCTGGTTTTGCCCTTTTTTGCATCCTAGCACTAAGCACAGTGCTTGGAGCCTCACAGGTGCTTAATAAATGCTTGCTAAAAACTTCAAAACTTAACTCATTCATATCTTTTCATTCTTCCTATAC
Source organism: Myrmecobius fasciatus (assembly GCA_023553655.1). NCBI lineage: Eukaryota > Metazoa > Chordata > Mammalia > Dasyuromorphia > Myrmecobiidae > Myrmecobius > Myrmecobius fasciatus. The sequence goes on from JAJPUD010002071.1 coordinate 347,051, forward strand.
TTTATTCCCCTATACACATTGTACCATCCAACCCTGCTGGCTTACTTTGCTGCTCATCTAAAACAAAGCTTCTTAAACTGTGGGTTATGACCCCATATGAGGGTTTCATAACTGAATGTGAGGGTTACAAAATTATGATTTGTTATCAATAAATGTTTGACTTGTATATCTATTTTACATGCCTTTATACCTGAGGCTGTGTAAAAATTTCTCTGGCAAAAAGGGGTAGCAAGTGGAAAATTTTTAAATAAAGCTCTAAAATAATGCTTATTCTCATGTCTCTATTTCCTTGCTTGGCTTTCCCCCAGGCCTGGAATGATCTGTCCCTCACCCCTGCCTCTTAAGTTCCTTCACTACCTTCAAGAGTCTGCTGGCTTTCCTTCTTCAACAGGTGGACACTCCTGGTCCCCTCGTCCATTGTTAGTGTCTTCCCTCTGAGACTACTTCCCACCCAAGTTGTGTCTTCTTGTATGTTTCTAATTATGAACATATTGTCATCCTGATTAGATTGTGAACTCCTTGACGACAAGGACTGTTTTTGTCTGTCAGTGTATCCCCAGTGCTAGCATATAGTGAACACTTCCTAAATGCTTGTTGACTGATGGGCTGAAAAGGGAGTTTTCCTGGGGAGTGTGGCACAGCATGGGCATCCATGGGGAGGTTTCAGTCTACATCAATGGCAGGAATAGCCATATCAAAAAGATCACTGCTCTACTGGAGTGACTGATGTGTGACCCAGGGCTCAAGTTCATTCTACATGAGTTCTTACTGGTGAAAAATGTTCTGTGCCTGGGTAAGAGGCAGAGTGAAGGAGAGCTTGGGAGGAAAGAGATCCTAGTACTTTGGTTTTAATAAAGGGCACAGAGAGAGAGAGAGAGAGAGAGAGAGAGAGAGAGAGAGAGAGAGAGAGGCTCTCTTCAGGGTAAAACTTTGGGAAGAAGCCAGCATGAAGAGGAGCTAGCTGGTACACAGATATACACTTGCCCAATGGAAAAGGTAGCAGAGGACAAAAAGTGTTAGGTAGCAGGCAATATAAATTAGAGGTAATTAAGACTGGCAGAAGTTGAAGAAGTCTATGAAGGCAGCAAAAGAAACATCAAAAGTAATAATTATCCTAAATTGATAAGAAAAGTTTTTGCTAGTACCTTAGATGTATGGAAATGAAGGGGTAGAAGGAAGGGACAAGAGGAGATTCTTTTTGAACCTGAAATTAAGAAATAATGTGTAAGGTTGACAATTATATATGTAAATGCATCTTTGACTAGGAGTAACTCCATCATATAATAATATTCATAACTTTTATCAAACTATTTAAAAAAACAAAACAAAACAATTCCCTAAATACAACCCTGAGAGAAAGGTAGTGAAAGTATTCAAATACCTAATTACCAGATGTGAAAACTGAAACCCAGAGGTTAAATGACTTGTTAATGGTCACAGAAATCCAATAGAATTGCAAAGGATGTTTCACAAAAGTGGCCAAGGAAGGCTTCTTGCTTAGCTGTGGTTTAATAAGCAGCATGTAAACCAAGATTTTGTCATCTTTTTGTGTGTTATAAACTCTTTTGGAAGCCTGAGGAAGCTTACAGACTACTTCTCAGTAAAACATTCTTAAATGTTTTGCACATAAGTTTGCAAAGGAAAACAACTTTATTGAAATTGCTATCAAAAAAGATTAAAAACAAAACAAAACAAAACCAAAAAACAAGTTCATTAGGTGACACAATGAATAGAGCACTGGCCCTGAAGTCAGGACAATCTGAGTTCCAATCTGGCTTCAGATATTTATTTACTATATGACTCTGGGCAAGTCACTTAACTCCAGTTGTCTCCAAGGGGTGTGTGTGTGGGGGGGAAACTTCACAGATTTCAGTTGAGAATCCCAGTAGAAATGTAGGTGAGAGAATATTCACACAGACTAAAGCAACTGACAAAGCCAGATATCATCCAATAAATGGGGGAAAAACTGATCCAGTTTGGTAGAGACAAAAATTATCTAGTAGGTTCCATATAGTACATATGTATATAGATACATGTTAAATTTTTAGATGTCCTCAAATATTCTGGAAACACGTGAACTTGAATTTAACAGCTAGTGACTGACTGGGTTGGGGTAGAGAGATCAGTTTTTAAAGGTCCATGCATAAATCTTCCAATATGAAAGGAAAAAAGGGTTGAGAGGCAAGTCACATAAGAAAAGGATATCAGTGACATCTGAACATAATAAAAGCTTCTGAAAGAATTGCTTAGGCTCTTGTGGCTCTAGAGCAATTCCCCATTGGGAATCTATTTACAAATTTTGCTGGGTCCAACAGGCTAATTCCATTTTCACCACATTTTAAGGCTAATTATAACCTGGTGATTTTATTTCGATTTTCACATGTAAAGGCAGGCACAGCAGCCTCCAAGTCCCACAGTCACTTATCAAGAGCAGACACAGTTTCTTACATATAGAGGAAGGAAACTTGACAAGAGGATAAGACTCTCCCAGAAAGGGGGAAGTAGAAAGATTCAAGAGAACAGGGAAGTGATAAATTGAGACCAAATTCTCACGAAAGGACCAGAAAGTAAAGGCATATAAATGAGTACCAAAAAAAGAGAGATATCTTTGGATTAAAAGAATTTTTTTTAAAAGCAGACTAATAAAGTTCTTCAATTAAATTAGCTATTTTGTCCATTCTTACCATCAGTTACTTTTATGTTTAAAAATTAAATTTTAAAATACTGCTACTAAAGGGCAGCTAGGTGGCGCAGCGGATAGAGCACCAGTCCTGAAGTCAGGAGGACCTGAGTTCAAATCTAATCTCAGACACTTAATACTTTCTAGCTGTGTGACCCTGGGCAAGTCACTTAACCCCAATTGCCTCAGCCAAAAAAAAATTTTATATATATATATATATATATATATACATTATATATGTTACTACTAATAATATTAATAATTATTGCTTCATTTCAGGTAAATACAAAAAAATAAAGTGTTTACCTAGAGCGATAGTGCAGAAAAAGCATTGGATTCTGAGTTAAAAGGCCTAGTTAAGCCCTAGGCTTGCCACTGCTATTAACTGTGTGACTGTGGGAATGTCAGAGAATTTCTGTGGTTCTCAGTTTCCTCATCAATAAATGGAGGATTTCGACTCCATGATCTCTATCGTCCATTTTAGCTTCAGTCTTCTATGATCTTTTGAAAGAATCCAGATGTGTGTATGGTTTACATTCCACTGATGTAAGTAGGAAATGGGAAAGTTGTCACCATTGATTCTGCACTATTAAAGCAGGAGACATTTTGGCCTGTAGTTGAGTTAAGAGGGTAATAGAACATTTATTTATTTGGAGTATGCCCAGGAAAGTATGTGCTAGACTTCTTTTTTCTCCTTCTTTACTTATTCTTTTTCTACCTCTTACCCCTCTAAAATCTTTGTGAAAAATAATCTTTAAATATGGCAATATTTTAAAACCAATCTGTTCTCCCAGATTTGAGATCAATGACTACTCTCTAAAATTCAAGATTTGTTTTAGGAAATCAAAATAAGAAACTCAGAGCATGATTGTTAAATCAAACTAACTTTTATTTCTTTCCTGCTGGTCCTGAAAAAGACAAAAGAAGAAATAATGAAGAGAGCTTCCTGTGACTTGCTTGGTTGCGGATGGATTGCAAATGCAAAAGATGAACTCTGGCGAATTGTGGGAAGGTCCACAAGCTGCAGCTGTGGGGAAGGGCTTTCATTTGTTTATTTTGTAAATGGGCCTCTGTGTCATCCTGACCTTTCTGCAGAAAGGGTTTATAGGTCATGAAAACAGGATTTGCAACTTTCCAGACCTAAGTAAATCATTTGAAGTGGATTAGACTCCAGGCCCATGTCCTGGGTTACTTAATTTATACCTTCTTTTATGCTCCTGTAGAATACAATTGTGATCAAAATCTGATCTATTGTATCTATTTTGCATCTACCTACAAATGTACAGGTCATCTTGTGTGATAAAATATAATCTCCTTGAGGGCAGAAATCATTTCAGGTCTATTTCAGAGTCCCTGGTGTCCAGTAGAGTGTTCAGTACATGGCAAGTGCTTAATAAATGTTTGTTGATTCATTGCTTTGAATTTGATTTTCATATGGAATTCCATACAAGATGAAAATGAAATGCACAGAAGAGAGCAGTCAATCTCCAGTGAAGTTTGGAAACAAAAAGCATTGAGGCAAAATTGAATTATCTTCTAAACTTGAGACAAATACTCAGCCTGGTTAGATATTTTCACAGGAACACAAGGACCAATTACTGCCAAAATCACACCTTAGAAACAATTAAAATTACAACTTTGAAAGTAAATCCTACAATGCTATTTACACCAAATTCAAAAATCATTACCTAAATGACTGCCAACAAAAAGTAAAGAGTATAAATTACTCTGTCCCATGATCTAAATTAAGGTTTTATTTATTAAAACAAAATAAGGTTCACTCTAGGGCTTAACAAAGGTTATCTTAGTAAAAGACCCTAACAACTAATAAGTGTGCTTTCCAAGTGTCTATGTTTGTCATCATCTAAAGCCTCGAGGGCTAAGACTAGATTCTACAAAAGTCAAAGTATAAGTAATAACTTCATTAAAAGTGTAAAGCTTATCTTTATGGTGATTCTATAGAACGCTTGTTTTGTATCTTCAAGTGATATTATATATCTGTGAACTGCAGAATACCAGGATCACAAAGAAATCAAAATTGTCAGTCATGCAAAGAGTAACATGCAGTGGGTGTGAACCCATAGCATGTACCAAATGAAGAAGCACAGGTAGAGAATTGCATAGAAGATATCTCGACGGAGATGGATGATTGGTAAAGAAAGGCAAGTCTAATAGCAAGAAATGAGTGATAAGAGATTGACAAGGTGCATCCTGTTGCTGAGATGAACTCAAGATCTGGGGAAAGACCCCCAGCATGGACCACCCAGAGGAAATTTATGAGAAGGGACAGACTAGAGTCACACAGGATAAGAAGGCATGGATGGATTACACTCTGAACTTTTGGAGGGAATCTTCACATTGATCAGATCACAGATAGCTAAATATTAAAATATCCATAGTATTTTACATGTACTCTTTGGTCTAGATCTGGGATCCAAAATTCCTCTGTAGATTGTGATCTTTGGGAGTTGCCAGGGACCACAGAGAAGTTCAGGGACTTGATCACACTCATACAGCTAGGATGGGTCAGAGGCAGAATTTGAACCTAGGGCTTCCAAATCTAAGGCTGCTCCAGTGTTAAACTGTCAAATTAGATTCTGTTTGGATAGAACTCTTACTGTATGTTTGACATATCTTTTTTCCCAACCAGGGAAAGGATTGTAACATAAATCAGAAAAATATACAATTAACTTGGAAGGTAACATGGCACAGCATTAAGTTTAATGGCCCAGGAATCAGAGGATTTGGCTGCAATTCTTCTTTCTGATGCTAAAGGTTCAGCTCAGATGCTATCTCTTCCATAAAGCCTCCCTTGATCTCCCCATATACCTTCATTACCACAGTGGGGTGAGAGCTTTCCTTCTTCGGACCTCATTTAGCAATCTGTACCTCTCTCAAAATCTAATTCTATTCCAGTCTATTTTACAGCTATTGTATATTTATTGTTACTGAAATGATTTTTTATGGGCCACTCCTCCAAGTCATATCCACACTGGTAGGTTGGGTAGCCACCCACAAGGTGATTATTACTGTGAGTTCTGTGCTATCCTATGGATACCAGCTCCTAAGTCTGTATATTCTAAGCATTTATCATTGAGCTTCCTCTTAATAGTCAACCAGTGGACATAATTAATGGATAGCAAAGTCTGTTACTGAGGAGGCACAAGAACAATAGTTATAAAACATAAGCCTACAAATACATATAGTGTGGGAAGAGTGGGCACAAACTTAAGAGTATGGATACATATATGTAGGGAATGTATTAGAGGAAGCTAGGGAGTACCACAGGACATAGAACATTTGATCTGGAGTAAGGAAAACTTGAGCTTAAATCCAAATTAAGACAGCTTACTAGCTAGAAAAATCATTTAACACCTGTTTGCCTCAGTTACCTCATTTGTAAAATGGGGACTCCCAAGGTTATAGTAAAGATAAAATGAGGTAATATTTGTAAAGTATTTAGTGCAGTGCCTGGCACATAGTACTATATGGTGACAATGATGATGGTGGTGATGGTGATAGTGATGGTGATGGTGATGGTGATGGTGATGGTGATGGTGATGGTGATGGTGATGGTGATGGTGATG